>WNWK01014038.1:0-52953 GCA_009830355.1 Cherax destructor
TATATATATATATATATATATATATATATATATATATATATATATATATATATATATATATATATATATATATATATATATATATATATATATATATATATATATATATATATATATATATATATATATATATATATATATATAACTATTTCTACAAAGCATAATTTACAATTCAGGAATAGGTGACATTATTGACACTATAGAAAGCCTCTGATTATACACAGCATTTCGTCTGATTTTTTAATTACTTTCCTTTATTAAAATTAGATACACCTCATTGCGAGGCTGCTTTAATTTATAATATATGTATTCTTAAAGGTTACAGATAAAGGTAATCTTAAGAAACCAAACAGAAAACGTGTTAAGCAGGACGAGATTTGCATCTTGGCAACCAATCTATCTAGGATTCAATTAAGAGCTTATGTAGAGACGTAGCATATTAGGTTTGAAGCATAACAAAAATTGTTTTATTTAAGGGAAGTAGATTGAATTTTAAAATCAACAAAGTTGCCATTCTCTATGTATATATTAAAATGAGAAAGAAAATTAAAAATGTAAATATATATTGGTGCAGCGTCCCCCTAGCGTCGATATTCACAACTAAGGTAACAAACAAAACAAAGATCAGCTGACGCTGGTGCGACGCAGTAGGAAAAACGCAGGAAAATTGCGTTTATTTCGCTTTTTTTTCCGTTGTCTGGTGCTTCGTATATGTGATGCAATGAGAACTTGGTAGACAACAGGTAAATATTGCCCGATTGCCTTTATTTACTAGCCAAAACGATGTAAGAAGTGAGAAAGGATCATTATTGTGTGACGTAGGTTGGCTGGGAATCCTTTGTTTTGTATGGATGATGCAAGTTACTGCTTGTCTGGGGAGCTGTCAACCAGGTATTCACACGTGATACGTGGTACCACTTACCCTTTTTACATTTATTACATCTAAATGTTCTGATGGACCTGTCAGTTGAGAGTCGATTGAAAAAGCAGATTATTATCTTTACTATTATATTTAGGGGAAAGCGCTAAACTCGTCATAAAGCACCTATGAAATGGGAGGCAGTTGGGCACGATTCAAGGAATGGGAGAGCAGGTCCAATTCCTTGGATCAAGAACCATATACCACCATCATGAAACCTACTTCCGTTGAGGTGCTGAAAAGTAAAGCAGTGGAAGTAGTCGCCCAGGCTGCATATGCCCCTGAAAGAGAAATTAGAACAAACAAACGATTCTAAATGGATGAACAATAAACTTAAACATCCCCTATTGTAAAAAGAAAAAAGCATTTACAGACTAATCAAAAGAGGAGAGGGTCAACTTACTGACCAATATCAATTTAAATGGAAAAATATATATAATGAAAGCCAAGAGAGAATATAAAATTAAGGTTGTAAGGAAAAAATAGGACCATTTAAGATAGCTCAGGTCATCTTACTGTTAATGACAAAGAAATGTGTACTGTTTATAAAACCTGTTTCCTCAGTTTTTACATGAAAATATATATATGAAATCCTGGAGATCAATAATTATACAAGTCAGTACGTACAAGAATAAATTTTTCAAGGTTAAAGTTGCGTGACATGGTCTTCAGACAACTTTATAGATTGAATCTAGTCATCCAATCCTTATAGCTGTTTTTTGCAGGTTCAAGAGGAGTCTTAAGAGGAACCATTATCTAGTCTCTTCAGTAAATCACTATAAATGAGTGTTGTACTAGACAAGTGGAAAATGGGGAAATGTGATACCTATTTATAAGGTGGGAGATTGGTTCATAGATTTGAATTATATATAAACCAATTGTCTGATGCTGTGCTCCTTCCTTAAATAGATGTGACCTACCTGACTTGTTTGGGTCATTGGCTTAAGCTGGTAGGAGACTTGGACCTGCCTTGCATGGGCCAGTAGGCCTGCTGCAGTGTTCCTTCTTTCTTATGTTCTTACGTTCTTAAATGCCATTTGAAAGTGCCTTGAAAGATATAATTTTATCTATGAATCTCAACATGGATTTACAAAGGAATCTTCCTTATTAATTTACTATTTTTTATCCCCAAGGTATTTGAGGCAATAGATCAAGATAAGGAATACAATATTGTGTATATGGATTTCAGTAAGGCCTTTGATAGGGCCCCACACAGGAGACTGAGGGAGAAAGTAGCAACATATGATATAGGAGGAAATACCTCCTGGATTGACTCATGGTTGACTGATGGGCAACCCAACCAAACCTAACCAAGAGGGTTAGTAACCCAGTGTAGCCCAGTAAAATCAGGTTGTCATTGAAGGCTGTCTTATCTCCATTGAAGTCCTTCAGTCTTCTTCCCAAGGAAGTGACCTACACCTTTCATTTAACACCCAGGAACCTATCTATTATTAGGTGAACAAGGGCAGCAGGTATAAGGAAACATGACCAATGTTTCTACTCATGCAGGGAATCAAATCCTGGTCCCTCAGTGTGTAAGCTGAGATGGGTACCAACTGAGTCATAAAACACCCACTACAACCATGTCCAGTGGCGTCGCTAGGGTTGGTGTCACTCGGGGCGGAATCTTTGGTGTCACACACAGGAGACTGAGGGAGAAAGTAGCAACATATGATATAGGAGGAAATACCTCCTGGATTGACTCATGGTTGACTGATGGGCAACCCAACCAAACCTAACCAAGAGGGTTAGTAACCCAGTGTAGCCCAGTAAAATCAGGTTATCATTGAAGGCTGTCTTATCTCCATTGAAGTCCTTCAGTCTTCTTCCCAAGGAAGTGACCTACACCTTTCATTTAACACCCAGGAACCTATCTATTATTAGGTGAACAAGGGCAGCAGGTATAAGGAAACATGACCAATGTTTCTACTCATGCAGGGAATCAAATCCTGGTCCCTCAGTGTGTAAGCTGAGGTGGGTACCAACTGAGTCATAAAACACCCACTACAACCATGTCCAGTGGCGTCGCTAGGGTTGGTGTCACTCGGGGCGGAATCTTTGGTGTCACCCCAACGAAATCCAAGGACAGGGGGATGAGGGGAGTAAACTCCAGTTACGTCACTACTGCATGACTATTGACTAATGTTTAGCAATGAGAACGTTTAAGGGCCATAAATCGAACAAGAGAATACTTCTCAACTTTATTAATGATACTGTACAATAAATAATCGTAGTAATATTGAGGAAATATAAACTCAAATACCACTTTGAGTACAGGCAACAGATCCTACATTTATTAATCTTCAACAATGCAAAAAAAAAAAAACTTGAAAAATAAAGAAAAACATTGCAAAATCAGAGAAACACTAGTTCCGATTTGACCTTGAGTACAGGTAACTTCTCAGTGAATCTGATCTTAATTTTTTTGCCTTCAATTCTGCAAAATCATCTATCACATTAAAATCAATGATTTTCCCTATATAGGCCTATTTGTACTCTGTAATCATATACCGTGGACCCCCGGTTAACAAAAAAACTTCATCCCAGAAGCCTGCTCAAGTGCCATTACCGAACGAATTTACTTCCTTAAGAAATAATGTCACGTAGGTTAGTCTATTTCAAACCCCCAAAAATATACTTGTAAAAGCACTTACGATAATACACTTACATAAATGCTCGAGTTTGGAGATAACCGATAAATGCTCGAGTTTGGAGATATAATTGAAAACTGAGGGACCACTGTAATAGGCTATATAGAAACAAAGGATTTTTCTCTTATCTTGGCGCAGCAATGTTTTGTGCATTAGTGTCACCTTCTTTAGAGGCTCTATGGTGTCACCCCCTAAATGGTGTCACCCGGGGTGGCCCCCCCCTTACGACGCCACTGGCCATGTCATAAACAGTCTTGACTTATTTCAGATGGGGTCCTCCCATCCTTCTGGGATGGTTGGAGTGTAGTCCAATGGAGAGAGGTCCACTGGTTTTACTTTATCATTATCAGTATGTTATGAATCAACACTATTCTCAAAACAGTATCCTCCTAATTTTGGCAGGAAATAAAATTGCCCTTGATTTGTTGCCATAATCATGCCAATCTACCTGGAGGGTGTTCCAGGGGTCAACACCCCTATGGCCCAGTCCATGACCAGGCCTTTCAGTGGATTGGTCCGATCAACCAGGCTGCTTCTGCCAGATGCACATAATCCAGCATACTAACCACAGTCCAGCTGGTCAGGTACTGACTTTAGGTATCTCTCCAGCTTCCTCTTGAAGACAGCCAGGGGTCTATTGGTAATTCACCCAGAATGGTATATTGGGATCAGGAATCCATTCTAACAGTGTTCTAAAAAAAAATTCAAATTACTTTTAATATATCTGCTTAATCTGTTTTTTTTATGCTGTTGGTATCCTTAATTATATGCTTAATATTAGCTGTGTCCCTAGAGCTAATGGGCTGATCGTACAGGAGGTCCCCCACTTTCGTGAGGGTTAGGGGATCAAGAACCTTTGCGAATCTTGAAAATTTGTGAATGTTTGGTGCACAAATATGATGTAGGGAAATATAATAATACTGTGCTGTAGTGTTTGCGAATGTTTTGATGTGCAAATATATTGTAGGGAAATATAATAATAGCATTTACTTAGCCTAACAATACTGCTTCCTTAACCTATTGAACCATGAACAATCATAAAACACATGAAAACATGCTAGTGCCGCCCTTATCTTCGCCTCATTTTTCTGGATAGAGCTCACTGTGCTTTCGTTTACATTAAATAATTTTCCAATGGCAGAATTGCTCAAATAATCTGCCCTACACTTGTCTAGCAATTTCACCTTCTCCAGATTCATGACTTTCTTTGAGCGCTTAGGGTTTGCCTCATCAATAGTGGTTGCTGCTCATTTGGGGGCCATACTTGCACCACCACACAAACGCACGTGTACGGTAGGACACGAACAGTAACTGGACACGACCTACGCGAACAGTAACTGGACACGACCTACGCGAACAGTAACTGGACAATGACTGAGTGAGTGGTGGACTGGTGGGCTGCCGGTTGAGAGGGTAAGAAGGAGGGTAGTAGGGATGTGGCGGGAAGCGTTTTCCCATACTTTTTGCCCCACATTTGTTTGGTAAATATGATTGGGCGGCTGGGCATTCGCGAATGTTCGAAGCTTGTGAAAGTGGAGGGCTAGCTGTAGTTCTCAAATTTCACTTATGCTGTTATTCTGCACTATTCAGTGCCTGGGTGATAGTCAATTATTGTGAATCATATCCTGGAGATACCAGGGCCAGGTGTTGAAATGAACTGTAAGAAAAAATCTGATTACTTCTTGCATAACAGTTTTGCTCTTAACAGGGGACTGGTCATGTCATCAGCCATGTCTGGTGAAAGTGGACGTGGTTCACGACCTTCAGTGGGCCAGCAGGTTCGTCCTGAACCTGTGGTTGAGAAAACTTTTGTTGAGAATGTAGCAGGGTTCATCAATGAGGTAAGTTTAAAGTATTGTGCAAATGTCTTCTGGAAATGCTTATCTCTGTACAATGTTAGATAATTAAGGCTTGATCATATTAGTTAAATTTGTACAGTACTGCATATGAAGTGTATGAGAGGCTGTATGGCTGTATGAATGTATATTCAGTGATTAAATGGAAGAAGTGATCTTTATATTGCATGAATCAAAATAAGAAAAAGTAACAGAGATAATGAGTGACTATAATACATGATAATGTGTATGGATGAATGGCAGTAAGTAGCTTTGTCTTCATATTTATTTCACCCTCTTTCATTTCTTATATGCAATACAGCATTTTATGTCCTTCCACTTATGATTTTTTTATTCAGAAACTCCCTTGAATAGCAGAAAGGCCTCCTGGCAGCCCAATTTTCACATGATCTAGCTTGACTATAATTATAGTATTATCTGTTTTTAACCCTTTCACTGTTGGTGTCATATTAGTACGGCTTACAAGCCAGTGTTGGTGCCGTATTAATACGCCAAAATTCTAGCAGCTTCAAATCTAGCAGGATAAAGCTGATAGACCTACATGTGAGAGAATGGATCTGAGTGGTCAGTGTACACAGTATAAAAAAAATCCTGCAGCATGCAGTGCATAATGAGAAAAAAAAACTCTGATCGTGTTTTTGGTTTAAAATGCCGACTTTGAGGCGTATTTTCATATGGTATTTATGGTAGTATTTATGTAGTAGTAGGTTGGTAGACAGCAACCACTCAGGGAGGTACTACCATCCTGCCAGGTGACTGTGAAACAGAAACCTGAAACTGTTTTACATGATGGTAGGATTGCTGGTGTCTTTTTTCTGTCTCATAAACATGCAAGATTTCAGGTACGTCTTGCTACTTCTACTTACACTTAGGTCACACTACGCAAACATGTACACGTTTATTGTATACACACTCATCTGAGTTTTCTTTGATTTTATCTTAATAGTTCTTGTTCTTATTGCTTTTCCCTTTCATATCCATGGGGAAGTGGAATAAGAATCTTTCCTCCGTAAGCCATGCGTGTTGTAAAAGTCAACTAAAATGCCGGAACAATGGGCTAGTAACCCCTTTTCCTGTATAGCTTACTAAAAGAAGAAGAAGAAAATCGTCAAAGTGGGATGTTTGAATGTGCGTGGATGTTGTGCGAATGATAAGAAAGAGATGATTGTAGATGTTATGAATGAAAAGAAGCTGGATGTCCTGGCTTTAAGTGAGACAAAGCTGAAGGGGGTAGGAGAGTTTCAGTGGGAGAAATAAATGGGATTAGATCAGGGGTTTCAAATAGAGTTAGAGCTAAAGAAGGAGTGGCAATAATGTTGAATAATCAGTTATGGCAGGTAAAAAAGGGAATATAAATGTATAAATTCAAGGATTATGTGGAGTAAAATAAAGGTTGGATGTGAAAAGTGGGTTATAGTAAGTGTTTATGCACCTGGAGAAGAGAAAGTGTAGAAGAGAGAGAGATTTTGGGAAATGTTGAGTGAGTGTGTGGGAGTTTTGAACCAAGTGAGAGAGTAATTGTGGTTGGGGATCTTAATGCTAAAGTGGGTAAAATGTTGTGGATGGAGTAGTAGGTAAATTTGGGGTGCCAGGGGTAAATGTAAATGGGGAGCCATTAATTGAGCTATGTGTAGAAAGAGGTTTGGTAATAAGTAATACATATTTTATGAAAAAGAGGATAAATAAATATACAAGGTATGATATAGCACGTAAGGAAAGTAGTTTGTTGGATTATGTATTGGTGGATAAAAGGTTGATGAGTAGGCTTCAGGATGTACATGTTTATAGAGGGGCAACGGATATATCAGATCATTATTTGGTTGTAGCTACAGTTAGAGTAAAAGGTAGATGGGACAAAAGGAAAATGGCAACAGCAAGTAAGAGAGGTAAAAGTGTATAAACTAAGGAGGAGGAAGTTAGGGTGAGATATAAGCAACTATTGGCAGAAAGGTGGGCTAGTGCAAGTAGGAGTAGTGGGGGTTGAAGAGAGTTGGGATAGTTTTAAAAATGCAGTATTAGAATGTGGGGCAGAAGTTTGTGGTTATAGGAGGGTGGGTGCAGGAGGAAAGAGGAGAGTGGTGGAATGAAGAAGTAAAGGGTGTGATAAAGAGAAAAAGGTAGCTTATGAGAGGTTTTACAAAACAGAAGTGTTAGTAGAAGAGCAGAGTATATGGAGAGTAAAAGAAAGGTGAAGAGAGTGGTGAGAGAGTGCAAAGAAGAGCGGATGAAAGAATGGGAGAGGATCTGTCAAGAAATTTTGCTGAAAACAAGAAAAATTTTGGAGTGAGATAAACAAGGTAAGAAAGCCTAGGGAACGAATGGATTTGTCAGTTAAAAACAGAGTAGGGAGTTAGTAGATGGGAGCTGGAGGTATTGGGTAGATGGCGGGAATATTTTGAGGAACTTTAAATGTCGATGAAAAGAGGGAGGCGATAATTTCATGTACTGGCCAGGGAGGTACAACATCGTTTAGGAGTGAAGAAGAGCAGGATGTGAGTGTGGGGAGGTGCGTGAGGCATTAGTAGAATGAAAGGGGTAAAGCAGCTGGAATTGACGGAATCATGACAGAAATGTTAAAAGCAGGGGGATATAGTGCTGGAGTGGTTGGTATTTTTGTTTAATAAATGTATGAAAGAGGGAAGGTACCTAGGGATTGGCAGCGAGCATGTATAGTTCCTTTATATAAAGGGAAGGGGATAAAAGAGAGTGTAAAAATTATAGGGGAATAAGTTTACTGAGTATACCAGGTAAAGTGTATGGCAGGGTTATTATTGAAAGAATTAGAGGTAAGACAGAGAGTAGGATTGCAGATGAGCAAGGAGGCTTTAGAGTGGGTAGGGATGTGTAGATCAAGTGTTTACAGTGAAGCATATATGTGAACAGTATTTAGATAAAGGTAGAGAAGTTTTTATTGCATTTATGGATTTAGAAAAGGCATATGATAGAGTGGATAGGGAGCAATGTGGCAAATGTTGCAAGTGTATGGAATAGGTAGTAAGTTACTGAAGGCTGTAAAGAGTTTTTATGAGGATAGTGAGGCTCAGGTTAGGGTGTGTAGGAGAGAGGGAGATTACTTCCGGTAAAAGTAGGTCTTAGACAGGGTTGTGTAATGTCACCATGGTTGTTTAATATATTTATAGATGGGGTTGTAAAGAAGTAAATGCTGGGGTGTTGGGGAGAGGGGTGGGATTAAATTATGGAGAATTAAATGCAAAATGGGAGTTGACACAGTTACTTTTTGCTGATGATACTGTGCTTATGGGAGATTCTAAAGAAAAGTTGCAAAGGTTAGTGGACGAGTTTGGGAGAGTGTGTAAAGGTAGAAAGTTAAAAGTGAACATAGATAAGAGTAAGGTGATGAGGGTATCAAACGATTTAAATAAAGAAAATTGGATATCACATTGGAGAGAGGGATTATGGAAGAAGTAAATGTTTTCAGATATTTGGGAGTTGATGTGTCAGCAGATGGGTTTATGAAGGATGAGGTTAACCATAGAATTGATGAAGGAAAAAAGGTGAGTGGTGCATTGAGGTATCTGTGGAGACAAAAACGTTATCCATGGAGGCAAAGAAGGGAATGTACGAAAGTATAGTGGTACCAACACTCTTATATGGGTGTGAAGCATGGGTTGCAAATGCTGCAGCGAGGAGGAGGCTGGAGGCAGTGGAGATGTCCTGTCTAAGGGCAATGTGTGGTGTAAATATTATGCAGAAAATTCGGAATGTGGAAATTAGGAGAAGGTGTGGAGTTACTAAAAGTATTTGTCAGAGGGCTGAAGAGGGTTGTTGAGGTGGTTTGGTCATTTAGAGAGAATGGATCAAAGTAGAATGACTTGGAGAGCGTATAAATCTGTAGGGAAGGAAGGCGGGGTAGGGGTCGTCCTAGAAAGGTTGGAGGGAAGGGGGTAAAGGAGGTTTTGTGGGCGAGGGCTTGGACTTCCAGCAAGCATGTGTGAGCGTGTTAGATAGGAGTGAATGGAGACGAATGGTTTTGGGACATGACGATCTGTTGGAGTGTGAGCAGGGTAACATTGTGTGAAGGGATTCAGGGAAACCAGTTAATTGATTTAGTTGGACTTGAGTCCTGGAAATGGGAAGTACAATGCCTGCACTTTAAAGGAGGGGTCTGAGATAGTGACAGCTGGGAGGGACTTTTCTCAGCTGTAGTATCTGAGCTCCTCTGCAAAGACAGTGATTATGTATGAGTGTGGTGAAAGTGTTGAATGATGATGAAAGTTTTTTCCTTTTGGGGATTTTCTTTCTTTTTGGGTCACCCTGCCTCGGTGGGAGACGGCCGACTTGTTGAAAAAAAAAAAAAAAAAAAAAATTTATGGTTGTACGAATTCTCGTTTTCTTGGTCTCATTTGATAAAATGGAAGATATATTACAGAAATAGAGATGATTTTGATTGGTTTCAGGATGAAAAGTACCTTTAAATTGAGCTCAAAGTAGCGGCAATGTTCGATTTTTGCCAATGTTCAAGAGTAAACAAATGATGTCACCATCCAATACGTGTCCAACTGGCCAGTCTAATACACAGTCACGAATGGGTTGACATTATTTATACAATTATTACAATAATGCAGTAGTCTGCATAGCAGTAAATCTTCTATTTTGTGTGAATAAAAATTCAAAATAAAAAGCAAGAGTAATATAAGAGGGGCCTGGACACATGACTAATGAACAGAGAAAATGTTATTTTAGTGCCAGGAATGTCTGCATTGTTTATTTTGGACCCTATTTTGAAATTTGTGTGAAATTGGCCAAATTGCCAATTTCTGACCACTTTGTTGGGTAGTTGAAATCAGTAAATGGGCTGTTTCTTGTACTTAATCAATAGAACAAATAGAGTTCTAGCTCAATAGCTATGAGTTTGGTTGACTGGAACAATGGAATTGGCCGAAAATAAGGCTCAAACTGGGCGAAATCGCCGATGCATATGTATGGCTGAGACCGCTAACTTCGCGAGAGCATAATTCTGTAAGTTTTCCATCCAATTTTGTACGTTTGGTGTCATTACCATCAGGAAAAGATTCTCTATCATTTCATAAGAATTTTTTTTTTTTAAATTCTTCTACACTGAGAGTAAGTTTGTAAGCAGGGGTCTCGACAGTGAAAGGGTTAATGTTGTACAGTACATCCACTTTGCAGTGCATCTCAATCTGTCAAAAATATTTCATGAATGTGCAAACATAGCTAAGCCGTTTTGTAAGAGGTGACTGAAATGCTGGAAGGAAAGGCCTTACTTGGAGAGGGTTTCGGGGGTCAATGCCCCCGCGGCTCGGTCTGAGACCAGGCCTCATGGTGGATCAGTGTCTGATCAACCAGACCTAGTAATCCCTTATGAATAAATTAATAAATGTAAAAAGAAGATAAACTTTATAGTTTTCTTCTTTTTCGGGTCACCTTGCCTCAGTGGAATATGGCTGGTATGTTTAAAAAAAAAAAGCATTTTGTTTATATGGTGAAGTTTGCTAAAATGATTGTAGTATTCATAATGTACTTTTTTTTTTAACACGTCGGCCGTCTCCCACCGAGGCAGGGTGTTATCATAGAAAATTAAACCATGTTAAATTATAGTGTAAAGTTGATAAACCTTTATAGTAGTACAGATAAAGCTGTATGTGCATTCTGTATACATCATCTCTTCACTTAACGATGGAGTTCCGTTCCTAAGACCACGTCGGTAAACGAATTTGTCGCTAAGTGAGGAGCATACTATAATGGTAGTGGGTTTGTGTCAACCATCTTTGATATTATTTTAGTGTCACCTTTGCACCATTTATAACATTTCTGGTATATTTTTAAATGTTTATACAGTAGTATACTGTATATTGTAATACAGACTAGAGGAAATCAGCTGTAATATACATTATTTACGTATGCTACATACTGGTGAGAGAGCCCTTCGTAAGCCCAAGTCGTTGGTAAACAAGTACATTGCTAAGTGAAGAGAGGCTGTATACATATTGTAGTACAGTATTTTTCATTTATATAATATATATTTATTTTTAGGTTGCACCGCAGACTTATAGCAATCCTTCACACTATGAAGGCAAAGAAACCATCTTGTGGGTGCGATTTGATTATTGTGACATTAATGACTTAGCACGATTTCGTGACAAGATAGAAGTTAATGGAAATTCTCCGCCTCTTCTTCTCATTATAGGATATGTATGTGGTGTACAGGTATGGAACTTACATTATTACAGTACTGATATATATGTATTAAATAAATTAAGGATTACAAACAGTAATTTATATTCTTCTTTTCTCTTTATGTATTCTCTTGTAAAAAGCAAATACGTACAGTGGTACCTCGGTATACGTCCTTAATCCGTTCCAGGACCTTGGACTTATACCAAACAGGACGTATACCAAACAAATTTTCCCATAAGAAATACAGTGGACCCCCGTAGTTCATTGGCGTCGGAGTTTGTGATATTTTTTCGGAAAAATATTGGTTCGGTGTTCATGGATCCGCTCGGAGTTCGTGATTCATCCTGGATGCGTACGCGTGGCCCGAGCGGGCCTGACACTCCATTCAGAGTCAGTGTGCCATTGTTTACCAGCGAGAGACCGCCACCCACGCATTCATACCATACATTTTGTCATTATTCCATTGTTTTTAGTGCTTGCAACTGCTAAATAAGCCACCATGGGCCCCAAGAAAGCTTCCTAGTGCCAGCCCTTTGGTAAAAGGCTGAGAGGGAGAATGTCTTCTTAAGTGATTCAGTGATTCTACAATATGTTATGATACTAAAACAGCAGGAGTTGATAAAGGCTATAGTGCCAGCCAGCAATAAAGTGTAGCATTAACAGTGTAACAAGTAAGTTAAGCGATTAAGCGATAGAAAAATGATGACACGAAACTTAACTCCTCCAATGTTGTTGGAGTTATATAGGGTGACTGACAACACCTCCGTGTGTCTGGCGGCCATCACTATTTAACCCTTAAATGGTCCAAACGTATATACAGTGGTCCCCCGAGTTACGTACACCCCGGAAATCGTACAATTATGTAAGTATAATATTGTAAGTGCTTGTGGAAGTGTATTTTTGGGGGTCTGAAATAGACTAACCTACGTGACATTTTTCCTTAAGGGAGTAAATTCGTTCGGTAATGGCGCTTGAGCAGGCTTCTGGAGTGAAGTTTTTACGATACTCGGGGGACCACTGTATATGTTAGTACTGCTACTGCCCCAAACGTATACGTTTTATTTTTCCTGCCTCCAAATTTGGTACAATTGGCCTGAGATGCCTGGTCAGCATAAATTGGGTCTTAACACTCGGTGTGCGCCATATTAAAAAAAATCTGGGACAACTTAGTACCTTGTGGGAGCACCAGTTAAATTGAGCGCCATCTAGAACAAACAGCTCGGCAAACACCATAGATTCACTGATATCTTGTCATATTAACACTCCCCTTTTAAGTGGAAAGTGATGTCAGTAGGCTGGCCGGCCAGTTGGCTGGCTGCCTGCCTGGCCACCTGGCTGACCAGCAGCTGGTTGGCCACCTGGCTGGCCAGCAGCTGGCTGGTCAGCTGGGTACCTGATTGGCTGTCTATCTCTGTCTGTCTGTCTGTATCTATCTGTCTCTTTGTCTCTCTGTCTATTTCACAGGAACACACACGTAAATACTATTACAGTGGACCTCCGGCTAACGAACAAAATTCATTCCAGAAGCCTGCTCAAGTGCCATTACCGAACGAATTTACTTCCTTAAGAAATAATGTCACATAGGTTAGTCTATTTCAGACCCCCAAAAATACACTTCCACAAGCACTTACAATATTATACTTACATAATTGTACGATTTCCGGGGTGTTCGTTAGCCGGGGACCCACTGTATACATAGTGTAAATTATCTAGGATAATTATAAAAATCAAGACAAAGTGATATAATGTGCTTGTGATCTGCGTAATACCAGTTGGTTTATGAGCTACTCTCTGAGACAAGCAGACAGAAAGGAGACGACACAGGCAGACAGAAAGACAGACGCACAGACAGACAGAAAGACAGACAGAGACAGACAGACAGATACAGACAGACAGACAGGTTTGCATAACAAATAAAGGGAAGCAGTGTAAGCTCATCAAATGTCATCACTGTAATTACTGGACTGATTAGAAAAGATAAGACTACCCTCACCCCTCATCAAATGTCACTAGTCATCATTAGTGGAGATCAGATGAGATAAGGCAGTGATACATCTTACATAATGCTTCAAGGGAACTTTATTATTATTATTATTATTATTATTATTATTATTATTATTTTTATTCACTATCATTATTATTATTATTTGAGCACAATTTCAGTACCTAATATTAGTGTCAGAACAAAGATTGGCTATGAAATCACAAGAACTACTATAAATTGTAATTATCAGAACATAAAAATTATATAAAATAATAAAAAAAGAGAAAAAAAGGTATATCGGGAACAATTCTGCAAGCGGCAGGACTCCTGTTGCTGTCAGGTGAGCATCCAGTGCCAACTTCTCCTCCTCATATCTCGGTAAGTACTGACCCAAAATTTTTTTTTTTATCCTATAACACTTAAAAAATGTGATCTTTATTTCTATATAAAAAAATTTTTTAGTTTTTTTCAAATTATTCGGGGCACTGGGCGTGCGAACGTATATATATGTTTGGACCATTTAAGGGTTGAGGCGTATCTTTCAGTGGCCCTTATACACCCAACAACAAACACCACAACACCAGTCCTCAGATTTGTAATGATATTTTATTCATTCTAGAGTATATGTCATGTTTCTATGTTATTAATATTGTTTATTATGTCATATTAGATGAATTGTGATAGATAAATAAGTCGTATAGATGATATTAGCAAAATATTGAAGGACTATCTTGTCCTGTCCCCAAACACACACCCTGTCGCCAGCACAATTCCAAACATTCGCCAGAAACAGAACTCTCTGGAACACTTTTGAGCAACAGGGGTCCAGTGACTCTGAAGCTGATCCTAGTGGCATTAAAAAACAAAGAAGGGAAGTAACCCAGGGAAAAGACTTGGTACCTGAAGTCTTTATGGAAGGGGATTTCCCTTCCAAACAAAAGCAACTCTTCCATCCTCTCCCCTCCTCCTGCCTTCTACATATCAACAACTCTTCAATAAAGGTAAGTGACATGTTATTATTGTTTTATTCTTCATGTCTCATTGTTTTCTGTGTAATTTAATGTATATTTAATGTACAAAAATATTTTATTTTAATACTTTTGGGTGTCTGAAACGGATTAATTTTATTTCCAGTATTTCTTATGGGGAAAATAGATTCGGAGTTCGTTATATTCGGTGTTCGGAGTGCCCTCTGGAATGGATTTATCACGAACTCCGGGGGTCCACTGTATGGGGAAATAATTAATCCGTTCCCATGAAAAAAAATCCTATTGTTATTGGCTTATTTTACATTGATGGGATTGTATAAAATAATTTAAACACTGCTTAATACTAAAATACATACATAAATACAAAAGAATTAGATGAAATAAATGCAAATTTAACCTCATTTTTCTTTGCTGAAAAGAATAATAATAATAATTAATAATAATAATAATATAATAATAATAATAATAATAATAATAATAATAATAATAATAATAATAATAATAATAATATAATAATAATAATAATAATAATAATAATAATAATAATAATAATAATAATATAATAATAATAATAATAATAATAATAATAATAATAATAATAATAATAATAATAATAATAATAATAATAATAATAATAATAATTTTTATTTCAATGCATGTTACAAGTGTACAATGTTATTGGTAGTTACAAATATAATACAATTATAAAACTGTAATGCAAGGAGAGCCACTGGCATGCCATGGCATTAGGGGCAGTTTATTCTAGAGACTTATTCACTAAGTACTTAATGCTAAAGAAATTGATTGAGTTTATTCTAGTTCTATATTATTTAAATTATTAAATGGTTATACATACTATTTAAAGACAATACAAGAGAAATTGGTTGAGTTTAATCTAGTTGTAGAATTTATTTCAAATTACAGTATGTTGATGCTATACTAGTATAATAACAATACTAGAAATAGTTTTTAGAGTTTCATCTAGGTATATATTTTATTTCAAATTAAGAAAATGATGATACTATAAGATTTTAAATGACAATATGATGATATGAGATTGCAACAAGTGTTAAGGAGGATGAACATATCAAAATGAGATCTTCTTAAGTAAAATAATATTGGGTTTGGAAGTTTGTTACAGTATGAGTATTTAGTATAGGGTGAGTAGGTGACTTTTGAGAAGAGTCTTGAATTGATTTTCCGACAAGGTTAACTTGATATTTACTGGTAATGAATCAAGTGCCTACTAGGATAGTGCTGAGAAGGGAGGAGGAGGAAATGTTATTGTTTGGAAGGAGAATCTCCTTCTCTTTTCTGTCTCTTTTTCTTCCTATTTGGACCTGGTTGAAGCTCACCAGGTTTGACCCTTACTAAAAATCTGTCCAAAGAACTTTGCTTCTGCCTTCTCCTCAGGATATTTCGGAAATGTGACATTGTCTGGTCATTCCAGACAATGCTGTTACGGCTTGTTTGGGCTTTGTTGGGGTGGTACTTCTCTGCAAAGAGGTAAACAAAGGTAGTGCTCGGTGTCATGACTCATTTTGACTCATATAAGTTCTAGCACGCTAGTCGTATTCCAAACAAAGGTTGAATACGAAGCAAAAATTTTCGCTTCCAAACAGAACATATACCAAGTTGGACTTATTCCAAAGTGGACGTATACTGAGGTACCACTGTATGTATTTTGTACTTATCTTGTACAGTTCAGTACAGTGGACCCACGAGTATCATAATTAATCCGTTCCAGGAGCTATTACTTAACACGAAGTTTACGAAATTCGAACCATTATTTCCCATAAGATATAATGTAAATACAATTAATCCATTCCACAAAAAAATAGTCATACAAAATAATTAAAAACAATATATATATATACATTTACTTACCTTTATTGAAGAGTTGCAGGCATCTGGAAGGTAGGGTTGATGACAGGGGCAGGGTGTTAGTGGTTGGAAGGGGAATCCCCCTCCAAAAGGACTTCAGGTAACAAGTCCCTCTCTGGGGTTACTTCCCTTCTTTTTCTTTTAATGCATGAATGCTACACTCCCTGCATGAATGCTACACTCCCTGCATGAATGCTACACTCCCTGCATGAATGCTACACTCCCTGCATGCCTGCTACACTCCCTGCATGAATGCTACACTCCCTGCATGCCTGCTACACTCCCTGCATGAATGCTACACTCCCTGCATGAATGCTACACTCCCTGCATGAATGCTACACTCCCTGCATGAATGCTACACTCCGTGCATGAATGCTAAACTCCCTGCATGAATGCTACACTCCCTGCATGAATGCTACACTCCCTGCATGAATGCTACACTCCCTGCATGAATGCTACACTCCCTGCATGAATGCTACACTCCCTGCATGAATGCTACACTCCCTGCATGAATGCTACACTCCCTGCATGAATGCTACACTCCCTGCATGAATGCTACACTCCCTGCATGAATGCTACCACTGGGGTGCCACTAGGAAGTTTCTTTGGACCCATGGTGACTTATTTCACAGTGACAATCACTAAACCACCAAAAAAGACACTGAATGTATTGTGAATGTTTGAAAGAGCGCGCTGAGTAATGTTCTCAATGGTAAACAACGCTTCACTGGCGGGCGTCCTGCGCAGGCGCGGAGCAGGCGGACAGGTCTAATACGTTACGAAACACGAGCCAGTTTACGATTCACGAAATAGAAAAAAGCTTACGAAACACGATTTTTACGAAATAAGAACCTTACGAAACTCGGGGGTCCACTGTATATCCAATAAGCAACCTTCTCTTACCTAGAATGTGTTTGATACCTTGCATTTCTACTTTTTTGTTCTGTCTATGCCGATGAGTTACAATACTTCTAAGCCATTTATAGTAAATGCAGTTTTTGGAATTGTAGTCAGAACGGAAGTGTTCAACTTATGTTAATGATATAACCATGTACAAACACCTCAGGAAAATGTGGATGGCATTACAGTAGTTTTTCAGGCTTGGGTGATACCAGTCAATGGAGAGGCTATGGAAGTTTTATCATGGCGCCAGGGCGCTGTACGAACTCTTAAGGTCCTTCCAACACCCTCCACTTCTGCTAGCACCGTTGATCATTACTCCCTTAAGCGGCCAATTATTGCACTCTGTGATACTGCTGGACCTGGCCCTCAGTTCTGTACTGTTTCATTTATATCCCTGAAAACAGGTGAACAGGTATGTACATAATTTTTTTTATATATATTTTCTCGAAAAACATTGACTTTAAGTTTGTAGACCATATTTGACGTTAAAAAGAGGGAAGCTCGAGCAAAAATGAATGGAAGTCTGATTATAAGGGGTTCTTTGATGCTTGAGGAGAGCTCTTAAACCAAGGAATTGGAGCTACCATCTTCCTTAGTCAAACCTGATTACTTCTCATTCCTGGCTGCTGCATGACACATATTGGTTAAATGCTTCCCCTTAAATATATTATAAATAAATATAGATATGGGAAGTGATAGAACTATGAATATCAGAAAGTGAACTTGAAGTATAACCTGAAGTTATTACATTTTTGAAGGGACTGAGGTGGAAATCTAGCCAAACAAATAAATTTTCAGACGAAAAAATAACATCAAATTTGTTCATAGGTGGTGTGCTTCCCAAGGTGATTGTGAACAGCAGTCACTAATATAATATATTTTTCAGTGTCTAATATTCATTTTTATACTACTTCAGCTTATGAAAATTAAAAAAATAATTTCTGTATTTTTAGGTGAAAACTATAAAATTCAAACATCCTGTACATGACATCCATGCAAACAAAAATGTTGTTGTCATTGCATTTCCGGAGAAATTGGCTGTTTTTGATGCTGCAACTTTGGAAGACACCTTCACAGTCACTACTTGCTACCCATGTCCTGGCCCTAGGTATGTAAAGCTAAGGAATGTTATGTATGCCTGTGTCTGGTTTGCAATGTGAAATCCAGAATTTATTATAGTAAATCTAATCACAACAGGCATCATTTATTTTGCACTACTATTCTGATACTCATTCTTCATCTGTTTCAAGCTATTCCATTGTTGTTTAACATGGTAGTTATGTTCCTGAAAATGCTTTGGTAGTTAAAACTGTGTTAGACAAACTGAAGAACTTATGGGAAAAATAGGGTTACTTTCCAGGGAGCCCCCAAAAAGCAAAAACAACTTTTTTTTTAGACCAACAGATCTTACAAAAATAAAAGTGATTATGTAATTGTAGTTCATTATCGTGATATACATATTATGTTTTTACTGCTTAAGACTACAAATGCAACAGAAATATGTAGTAGTATTTCTTACCTTGAATTGTGGGTGCTGGTGTTTGTCGATCATTGTGAAGAGAGTAAAGAGTTATGCTGTGGCCGTACTGAGTTGAGGTGGATGGTAGAGGTTCTGGTACTGAAGTCGATGGTTGTACTGGAGTATGCATAAATTCTGTAATCGATTTCTGGGCTATTTTACCCTACAGTACATTATACAGCTGACGATAAGGTATCAGCTGCAATAGACAATGTTTCAGAGCACTGCTTCTAGATTTGTCAGGGTCCCCCTCAGTGAAAAAGTCTAACTTTAAGTCAGTCAAGTCAGTCAGTTAGACAGTCAAGTCAGTCAGTTAGACAGTCAAGTCAGTCAAGTCTGGCTACTTAGACTGTACTCCATCTGTGGTCTTCTTTGCCCTTCCCCAATTTTCATGACTTTGCACTTGGTGGGGTTGAACTCTAGGAGCCAGTTTCTGGACCAGGCCTGCAGCCTGTCCAGATCCCTTTCTAGTTCTGCCTGGTCCTTGTCCAATTGAATTCTTCTCATCAACTTCACATCATCTGCAAACAGGAACACTTCTGAGTCTATTCCTTCTGTCATGTTGTTCACATATACAGTGGAACCCCGATTTTCGAACATAATCCGTCCTAGGAGCTTGTTCTAAATTCGAAATGTTCGAAAATTGAATCAATATTTCCCATAAGAAATAATGGAAATACAATTAATCCGTTCCAGAAACCCAAAAATATTAAAAAAAAAAATACATTTTAATGAGATTAATTATAGTTCTACATACACATAAGAATTATACATAGTAAATATATGTTAAATAAATGCATGTACAGTACTATTTAAATATTTAAAAAAAATATAATAACATTTTTACTTACCTTTATTGAACATTGTTGATGGCATATGGAAGATAGGGAGGAGGAGGGAGGGAGGGAGGGAGGGCTTAGTGTTCGGAAGGGGAATCCGCACTCCCTGCCTTCCTGCTACACTCCCTGCATGCCTGCTACACTCCCTGCATGCCTGCTACACTACCTGCATGCTTGCTACACTCCCTGCATGCCTGCTACACTCCCTGCATGCCTGCTACTCTCCCTGCATCCCTACTACACTCCCTTCTTGCCTGCTACACTCCCTGCTTGCCTGCTACACTCCCTGCTTGCCTGCTTACACTCCCTGCTACACTCCTGCATCCCTGCTGCACTCCCTGCCTTCCTGTTGATTTGCTTTTGCCATATATCCTGGCAACATCAGCTTCCTTGATTTGTTCCTTCTTCTATGGTGTTTCTCACTTTCTTCACCACAGGGGTACCACTAGGTAGCTTATTTCACAGTTGCATTTAATGAACAAGCTCCAAATACAATGAATTAATTGTGAAATGTTTGGATGAGCGTGCAGGGTAGTGTTCACTCAATAGTAAACAATGCTAGACTGGCTCACGGCGCTTGCGCGGTGAGGTGCGCAAGCGCCTGGGCGGACAGGTACGCACTTGTTTGATTGGCGGGAGGTGTTTGATTGCTGGGACAAAATTTGTGCGAAAAAAGTGTTTGAATTCCGATTTGTTCAATTGCCGAGGTGTTCGAAAATCGGGGTTCCACTGTACCAGAAACAGCAACAGTCCTAGAACTGACCCCAGTGGAACCCCGCTCATCACAAGCGCCCATTCTGACTCCTCGTCACGTACCATGACTTGCTGATGTCTTCCCAATAGGTATTCCCTGATCCATTGCAGTGCCTTTCCTGTTATTCCTGCCTGGTCCTCCAGCTTATGCACTAATCTCTTGTGTGGAACTGTGTCAAACACCTTCTTACAGTCCAAGAAAAAGTAATCTACCCACCCCCTCTCTCTCTATCTTGTTTTACTGCTGTCACCCTGTCATAGAACTCCAGTAGATTTGTGACACAGGATTTCCCAGTCCCTGAAATCATGCTGGCTGTTGTTGATAAGCTCATTTCTTTCTAGGTGCTCCACCACTTCTGATAATCTTCTCCATGACTTTGCATACTGTACATGTCAGTGACACTGGTCTGTAGTTTATGCTTTGTGTCTGTCTCCTTTTTTAAAGATTGGGATTACATTTGCTGTCTTCCATACCTCAGGTAGTCGCCCTGTTTCGATAGATGTGTTGAAGATTGTTGTTAGTGGCACACATAGCGCCTCTGCTCCCTCTCTCAGGACCCATGGAGAGATGTTATCTGGCCCCATCGCCTTTGAGGTATCTAGCTCGCTTAGCAGCCTCTTCACTTCTTCCTTGGTTGTATGTATTGTGTCCAACACTTGATGGTGTACCCCACCTCTCCGTCTTTCTGGAGTCTCTTCTGTGAACACTTCTTTGAATCTCATGTTGAGCTCCTCACATACTTCTCAGTCGTTTCTTGTGATCTCCCCTCCTTCCTTCCTCAGCCTGATTACCTGATCCTTGACTGTTGTTTTTTTCCTTGATGTGGCTGTACAACAGCTTCTGGTCAGATTTGGCTTTCGCTGCTATGTCATTTTCATATTGTCGTTGGGCCTCCCTTCTTACCTGTGCATGTTCATTTCTTGTCTATGACTGCTTTCCTTATTCTCCTGGGTCCTTTGCCTTCTATACTTCTTCCATTCTTTAGCACACTTGATTTTGGCCTCTCTACACCTTTGAGTGAACCAAGGGCTCATCCTGGCCTTCTCGCTTTTTCTGTTACCCTTGGGTACAAACCTCTCCTCAGCTTACTTGCATATTGTTGTCACATATTCCATCATCTCATTTACTGACTTCCCTGCCGGTGCTCTGTCCCACTGAACCTCGTGCAGGAAATTCTTCATGCCTCTGTAGTCCCCTCTTTTAGCTTCATTTGTTCTGTCCTTCCTGCTTCCCTTTCCGCTTGTAGCTCTACTGTGTTTTCAAAGCTCAGAACCACGTGGTCATTGGCCCCGAGGGGTCTTTCATATGTGATATCCTCAGTATCTGGACTACTCAAGGTGAATACTAAGTCCAGTCTTGCAGGTCCATCCTCTCCTCTTTGGTAGTGTCCCTTACATGTTGGTACATGAGGTTTTCCAGTACCACCTCCATCATCTTAGCCCTCCACGTTTCTGGGATCCCATGTGGCTCCAAGTTCTCCCAATCAATTTCTTTGTGATTGAAGTCACCCACAATCAGTAGCTTTTCCCTGCTCGCACTAGCCCTTCTGGCCACTTCAGCCAGTGTGTCAACCATCACTCTGTTACTCTCATCATACTCTTGCCTTGGCCTCGTGTGTGTGTGTGTGTGTGTGTGTGTGTGGGTGGAAAGAGGTTTGGTAATAAGTAATACATATTTTATGAAAAAGAGGATAAATAAGTATACAAAATATGATTTAGCACATAATGAAATTAGTTTGTTAAATTATGTATTGGTGGATAAAAGGCAGATGGGTAGGCTTCAGGATGTACATGTTTATAGAGGGGCAATGGATATATCGGATCATTATCTAGTTGTAGTTATGGTTAGAGTAAGAGGTAGATGGGACAAAAGGAAAATGGCAACAGTAAGTAAGAGAGAGCTGAAAGTTTATGAACTAAGGGAGGAGGAAGTTAGAGTGAGATAAAAGCAACTATTTTCAGAAAGGTGGGCTAGTGCAAGTCTGGGTAGTGGGGGGTTGAAGAGGGATGAGATAGTTTTAAAAATGCAGTATTAGAATGTGGGGCAGAAGTTTGTGGCTATAGGAGAGTGGGTGCAGGAGGAAAGAGGAGTGGTTGGTGAAATGATGAGGTAAAGGGTGTGATAAAAGAGAAAAAGTTAGCTTATGAGAGGTTTTTACAAAGCAGAAGTGATATAAGAGGGGCAGAGTAAAAGAAAGGTGAAGAGAGTGGTGAGAGAGTGCAAAATGAGAGCAAATGATAGAGTGGAAGAGGCACTGTCAAGAAATTTTGCTGAGAATAAGAAAATTTTTTGGAGTGAGATAAACAAGTTAAAAAAGCCTAGGGAATGAATGGATTTGTTGGATAAAAACAGAGTAGGGAAGTTAGTAGATGGGGAGCTGGAGGTATTGGGTAGATGGTGGGAATATTTTGAGGAACTTTTAAATGTTGATGAAGAAAGGGAGGCAGTAATTTCATACACTGGCCAGGGAGGTATAACATCTTTTATAAGTGAAGAAAAGCAGGATGTGAGTGGGGGGGGGGAGAGATGCGTGAGGCATTACGTAGAATGAAAGGGGGTAAAGCAGCTGGAACTGATGGGATCATGATAGAAATGTTAAAAGCAGGGGGAGATATAGTGTTGGAGTGGTTGGTATTTTTGTTTAATAAATGTATGAAAGAGGGGAAGGTACCATTTGATTGGCAGAGAGCGTGTATAATTCCTTTATATAAAGGGAAGGGGTACAAAAGAGATTGTAAAAATTATAGGGGAATAAGTTTACTGAGTATACCAGGTAAAGTGTATGGTAAAGTTATTATTGAAAAAATTAGAGGTAGACAGAGAGCAGGATTGCAGATGAGCAAGCAGGCTTTAGAATGGGTTAGGGGATGTGTAGATCAGGTGTTTTTATTGAAGCATATATGTGAACAGTATTTAGATAAATTTAGGGAAGTTTTCATTGCATTTATGGATTTAGAAAAGGCATATGATAGAGTGGATAGGGGAGCAATGTTGCAGATGTTGCAAGTGTATGGAATAGGTGGTAAGTTACTAAATGCTATAAAGAGTTTTTATGAGGATAATGAGGCTCAGGTTAGGGTGTGTAGGAGAGAGGGAGATTACTTCCCAGAAAAAGTAGGTCTCAGACAGGGAATTCGTAGTGTGGAAATTAGGAGGATGTGTGGAGTTAATAAAAGTATTAGTCAGAGGGCTGAAGAGGGGTGGTTGATGTGGTTTGGTCATTTAGAGAGAATGGAACGAAGTAGAATGACTTGGACAGTGTATAAATCTTTTGGGGAAGGAAGGTGGGGTAGGGGTCATCCCTGAAAAGGTTTGAGGGAGTGGGTAAAGGAGATTTTGTGGTTGAGGGGCTTGGATTTCCAGCAAGTGTGCATGAGCATGTTAGATAGGAATGAATGGAGACAAATGGTTTTTGGGACCTGACAAGTTGTTGGAATGTGAGCAGGGTAATATTTTGTGAAGAAATTCAGGGAAACCGGTTAGCCGGACTTGAGTCCTGGAAATGGGAAGTACAATGCCTGCACTTTAAAGGAGGGGTTTAGAATATTGGTAGTTTGGAGGGACATCTAAACTGTCGTATATGAGCGCCTCTGCAAAGACAATGATTATGTATGAGTGATGGTGAAAGTGTTGAATGATGATAAATGTTTTTTCTTTCTTTTTGGGTTTTTCTTTCTTTTTGATTCACCCTGCCTCAGTGGGAAATGGCCGACGTGTTAAAAAAAATATATATACAGTGGACCCCCGGAGTTCGTCATTAATTCGTTCCAGAATGCTGCTCAAATGCCGTTACCGAATGAATTTGTTCCCATAAGGAATAATGTAAATTAGATTAGTCCTTTTAGACCCCCAAAAATACACTTACAAAAGCACTTACAAAAATACACTTAAATAATTGTTTGAGTTTGGAGCAGTACGAACTTCGGGGGTCCACTGTAGTACAGTGGACCCTCGGTTAACGAAAGGTTCCGTTAACGAAGCTTCGGAAACCGAAAGCTTTTTTCGTAATCGGTTAGCGAAAAATTCCTCGGTTACCGAAAGGTATTAGACGTGTCCGCCTGCTCCGCGCAAGCGCAGGACGCCAGTGAAGCATTGTTTACCATTGAGAGAACATTACCTAGCGTGCTCTTTCAAAGATTCACAATATATTTGGTGTCTTTTTTGGTGGTTTAGTGATTGTCACTGTGAAATAAGTCACCATGGGTCCAAAGAAGCTTCCTAGTGGCACCCCAGTGGTAGCATTCATGCAGGGAGTGTAGCATTCATGCAGGGAGTGTAGCATTCATGCAGGGAGTGTAGCATTCATGCAGGGAGTGTAGCATTCATGCAGGGAGTGTAGCATTCATGCAGGGAGTGTAGCATTCATGCAGGGAGTGTAGCATTCATGCAGGGAGTGTAGCAGGCATGCAGGGAGTGTAGCATTCATGCAGGGAGTGTAGCAGGCATGCAGGGAGTGTAGCATTCATGCAGGGAGTGTAGCAGGCATGCAGGGAATGTAGCAGGCATGCAGGGAGTGTAGCAGGCATGCAGGGAGTGTAGCAGGCATACAGGGAGTGTAGCAGGCATGCAGGGAGTGTAGCAGGCATGCAGGGAGTGTAGCAGGCATGCAGGGAGTGTAGCAGGCATCCAGGGAGTGTAGCAGGCATGCAGGGTGTGTAGCATTCATGCAGGGAGTGTAGAATTCATGCAGGGAGTGTAGCAGGCATGCAGGGTGTGTAGCAGGCATGCAGGGAGTGTAGCATTCATGCCCCTGTAATCCTCCCTATCCTCCAGATGCCTGCAAGTCTCTTCAATAAAGGTAAGTAAATGTTATTTATATTTTATTTTTGGTGAATATTTTTTTGTGGAACGGATTAATTGTATTTACATTATTTCTTATGGGAAATAAGGGTTCGGATTACGAAAGATTCAGATTAAGTAATAGCTCCTGGAACGGATTAATTTTGTTAACCGAGGGTCCACTGTATATACATGCATGTACATTTTTTTTTTTAATACATCAGCCATTTCCCACCGAGGCAGGGTGACCCAAAAAGAAAGAAAAAACTTAAATCATCATTCAACACTTTCATCATCACTCATACATTACCACTGTCTTTGCAGAGGTGCTCAGATACACCAGTTTAGATGTCCCTCCAAACTGCCAATATCCCAAACCCATCCTTTAAAGTGCATGCATTGTATTTCTCGCCTTCAGGACTCCAGTCTGTCTAACCGGTTTCCCTGAATCCCTTCACAAAATATTACCCTGCTCACACTCCAACAGCTCATCAAGTCCCAAAAACCATTCATCTCCATTCACTTCTATCTAACACACTCACACATGCATGCTGTATGTCCAAGCTCCTTGCACACAAAACTGCTTTACCCCCTCCCTCCATCTTTTCCTAGGATGATCCCTACCCCTTCTCCCCTAGTCCACAGATTTAAACACCCTCCATCCTCTCTAAATGACCAAGCTACCTCAACAACTCCTCCTCAGCCCTCTGAATAATACTTTTAGTAACTCCTAATATCCACACTGAATTCTCCACATAATATTTACACCACACATTTCCCTGATAAATTTTCCGTGTTGAGTATTTTAGGGATAAAAGTGTTCCTGATGTTATTTTTGGCTTTTGATCTTGATGGCCTTAGGACTGCAGATGGGTCTTACACTAACAATCCTAACAGTCGAACATAATTTTTGATCTGCGACACATTTGTTTAACTGAGTAGTTTTTAAGTATTGTGTTGTTCTTGGGTAGGTTTTCACCTCTCGCCTCCTACAAATGTTCTAAATCTCAATTTTTGTTTTTTTTACATATTCAGTAAAGTTTATTATACTTAAGAGATACAACATTGTATGCCTTATTTTAGGGCAACATTTGGTTATTTCAACTTCATAGTGGTCAGGCCTCTAAAATTATATATTATTTTTTTTGCTATATTCTCAGAATAAGATGAACCACATTGTATAGCTACCCAGATCTCTGAGGTTTTACTAATAAGTTTCACTCTTCCATTGGCACTTTTTTTCTTCCCATCCAGAGAGCCATTTATGCTGACCTTGATAAATACTATTGGTACCTCACTCTTGAAGGAGGGTGCTTTGGTTCAGTGAAATGCTCTTATTCTGGTGAATTGGAGCTACTCCCCATTTCCTTTTGATTAAACATGATTACTTCTTAGTCCCCAGATGCTGTATGACCCTTATGGGTTTAGTGCTTCCCTATGATTAATAATAATAGTAATACAGTGGTCCCCCGAGTTTCGTAAAAACTTCACTCCAGAAGCCTGCTCAAGCGCCATTACCGAATGAATTTACTCCCTTAAAGAAAAATGTCACGTAGGTTAGTCTATTTCAGACCCCCAAAAATACACTTCCACAAGCACTTACAATATTATACTTACATAATTGTATGATTTCCGGGGTGTACGAAACTCGGGGGACCACTGTAATTACTGTTGAACCCTCATTCCTCCTAGAAGAAAACTTTATTATGTAAGTAGATTATTTCATATCAGTTTCTCTGTATATATATAATAATAATAGGATGTAATTTAGAGCATTTCTCTTTTCAGTGTAAATCCAATAGCTTTAGGTGATCGTTGGTTGGCATATGCAGACCGGCGCCTGATTCCCCTTCACCAGTCATGTGGTGGGATGGTTCCAGAGGGATCAACATCATACAAAGCCACTGTCTTTCATGCAGCTAAATCCCTCACTAAGGTGTGTTAAGTTAATTTTGTGTATGATTAATTACCTTTTACTTTAAGCATTCTTTTTTCTATGTAGCAAATTCCTAAACAAAATGTAGATGACATACATATACAACAAAATTGCTAAAAGCACATAATATCATAATATGCAACATGATCACTGTTAGGGGAAAATAAATTCAGAAGCATTTTTGTGCTTTGAATTTTTTTGCATTGCACTCAACTGATGAGTCCATCACCAGTAATCCAGCAGTTGCTGCTGCTGCTGTGGCCTGATACAGGGCCACTAGCTCCTCCACCTTCATTTGCCACCATCCTTGGTTGTGCTTCCACCATTTAACGGATCATCTTATTATGATCCATTAGATGATTTTTCTCTGACAATTACAGACATGGCATTTCAGTTAGCCTGGGAGAATTGACTTCAAGGCTAAATGTTGAGTTTTTTCCTAAAGACTATTTTAAGCTTATTCTTTTAACATCACCAGAATTTTTAGTAATGGTTTTTCATTTGATAAATGCTGTTGGATTGCATATGTAGATATGTATAGTATATGTGCCATATATACAGTTGTGCATACTTGATATTTTTTCTCATGTTTGCATTTCATAATATTGGCCTGTGATTGTTTCCTATATATTGTTCCATATTGTGCCATGTTTTATAATGTTGCTGTATGTTGTATTTTTGTGGCACACCTATTGTTTATATGAACACAAAACAAAGTGACTTCCCATTTATTTTTAAGAAAATATAAAGCTTTTTTCCCCACCTCATGTTAAATGTTGTGTTTGCCTCAAAAATCTTCTTTATCTTGATGCTCATGTGAAGAGTTCCAATTTGTAACTCGATAAGCTTTTGGCCTGTTTGTTTGATGCAGATTGACTGGAATGGAACTAAGGTAGACAGGCAGATGGGGCTTTATTAGTTTTAACTTGTTTGGATCAGATACTGAGCATGATAAACAATCAAATTCTCATGGTCCAATCAGTGTGAGTGCATCTAGCATACTGGCTAGAATCTTATAAAATAAATGAAAATAATTTTGAAAATTATCCAGAGAAAAATTGCCACCATGTAATTTATTGAAGCACTAACTTCGTAAATTTAAACTAGTAGATGAAGAATAAAAAAGGCACAATACCATGACTGCAACAGTACACAAATAACCCGCACATAGGAGAATGAAACTTATGACAGTGTTACAGTCCGGCTTGGGCCATTAACTAGTGTGACTAGTTAACCCTTACGCTGACTCTTGCGTAGAACTATGACATTGAGGCCAGGGTCCCTCACGTAGTTCTATGTCATGAGCTTAGCTCACTCAGATAAGCTGTGAGTGGTAAATTTTTGGCCTAGATATGAGAGAATTGGTCTGTACAGTGAGTATGCACCATATAAAAAAAAATCATGCCCCACATGGTGTATGATGGGAAAACAAAACTGTGATCTTATGTATGGTTAAAAAAAGCGACTTCAGTGTTTTCTCGGATGGTTCTTATGATTTTATTGGCTGCTGCTTGGTATTATTTGATAGAATGGAAAACATATTAGCTGAAATAGAGATGATTGTGATCGGTTTCAGGATTGGAAGTAGCTTGAAATTGAGCTCAAAGTAGCAGAAATATTTGATTTTTGTCAATATTCCAGAGGATGGGTAAGGCTCTCTCACAACCCCAGTCTGTTTTATGGATTTTTAATAGGTCTGATTCAATTATTGGGATGCTGTAAACCATGAACAATCTTTCCTGGTTATATATTGTTATAGGAGGCCTGGGGATGTGACTAATGAACAGAGCAAAATGTTGTTTTAGTGCCAGGAATGTCTGCATTGTTTAATATGGACTCTATTTTTAAATTAGCATTTTTTTTTAATTTTGTGAAATTCGCCAAATTACTGAATTCTGATCACTTTATAGGGTAGTTGAAATAGTTGAATGGGCAGTTTTTTTTGTGCTCAATCCATTGAATGGAAGGCATACTAGTGAAATAGCTAAGAATTTGGTTGACTGGAACAAAGGAATTGGCCAAAAATATGACTCATAGTGGGCAAAATCGCTGGTGCATAAATTGTGCCGAGATTGCTAATTCCGTATTTTTTCATCAAATTTTGTACTTTTGGTGTTATTACCTTTGGAAAAAGATTCTTTTTATCATTTCAGTTTTTTTTGGGGAAGGGGGAGGGGTGAAGTTTTGGACATTGAGAGCAAATTTCATTTCTGGGGTCTGGACAGTGAAAGGGTTAATGGTCCAAGTTTGACCGGAACATTGGCATGAGTTTTGTTTCCCTATGTGCGGGTTATTTGTTACAGACTAGTAGATATTATACTCTAAGTCCACCTTTAAGAATTCGCAATGTAGTCAGAGTATGTAACTTGAAAAACATTCATAAGCATTCATAACTTGTCATTTCACTTACTGTTGCCTGAAGATAAGGCTTCTGGGAGTAGTATAATTATACAAAGGGAAAGAAGCTTTAGTTACCAAGCAAGGAGGACAGGTCCCAAGAAAAAATCTGGTTCAACACACTTTGAAAAATAAAAATTTGTACCATAATTCATGGCCTATTAATAATACTTCTCACAGGCATCGAAGAAAAGGTTAAGGTTGGTGGTACTTGCACCTTCATTTCTTATAAAGCAATATTATAGGATGAAGGAGAAAAGCACATTTCTTCTGATAAATAAAGGGATCGCAGAAACGTTTGTATTATATGATAGTTAATTTTTTAAATACTTACAAGAATGATGTAAATAATGAAAAGATATGCTACATAGTTAAATTTGAAAATACAAGAAAGACAAAAATAATCAAAAGTTATTTTACATTTTTACTAAAGTAAATTTCTTTCAGACTTTTATACTAGAGTAAAACGATATAATCTAGCCATGGATAATTGTGAAGCATGATTAAAAAAAAGTTTTACAATCATGATCAGGTTATGCACAGACATGTTTAAGTTATTATACAGTAATTGTATAGAGATTCTGTGCACTACTTTACCAGGAAGAATATTATTATTTTTATAATTAGGGGAAACGCTAGAATGTAATGGTCATACAGTGCCTGGGAATGAAATGCAGTCTGGTTCACTCCAAGGAAAGGAACAAAAAGTCCAATTTCTTGTAGCAAGTGTATTAATTTCCATAATCATAAACTTTGTTTCAAGAAATGTCATGAAATCAGCTGATTGGATTGTTTTACAGTTTTGTTGATGAGTGTTAAGCTTCATGTTGCTGTTTTCTTTCTAAGTTCAAAATATGCGTTAAGGTCTTGTGCATTTACCTTTCATGCTGCCAAGTCCCTTACTAAGGTTTGTAGAATTCAGAGGCTTGTGACTGCTTTGACTATTTGGCAAATGCATTTTTTTTTTTTCATAGCACTGCTGTTTAAGAGCTATCCTCTCATGTTGTGCACTTCATAATTTAATTAGCTGGCTTGAAATAAAGTTTGCCATGGCAGTAAACTAGAGACTCTCTTGCTTAAGCTGCTCTTTATGACCTTAGCTAGCCTGAAATATAGTTTGCCATTAAAACAAACCAGAGGAACTCATGATCTAGCAATTTTGAGTCATCAGAACATTTGATAATAGCAAGGTGAATTATTTTAATATATTACAGCATCAATAATTGTCTTTTTTTCTTCCTAGTTGTTATTACTTTGGTAGTATTTGAAAGAATTTTTTTTTCCACTTCAGTTGCATATTTTAAGTTGTAGATTGAGAACTTAAATTTTTGTATGTCATCAAATCAAAAGAGTAATTAATATCAAACTCAAAATATAATATTAGTAATGTTTTCACAGTTGCCTTCATTTTCGAAAAGTATTATTAACTTATACTAGTAGTAAATTTTTTCTAAATTTATTACTGAAATTTTGTTTTTAACGTCTTGTCTTGTTTCATTTCAATTCTTTTCATTCTCGTGAATATTTTAATAATTTTGTCATTCACCCTACATATGTGTTTCTTATTTAATGATTTACATTGAAAAGGGGGTCTTCTACATAAAGTATTAAGGACATCATTAATTTCTTAATCATGCTATTTTGTCAAAGGTGAAGATATCTTTGTGACATTCTTGAATTTTTTTTCTGTTGTCTCATTATTTAATATTTGTACTATGGGAGTAGTTTTAAAATGCAAATTCTTCACTCGTGTTATTTTTCTATCTTTAGATTTTTTTTTTATTACTTAATCAACATTTCTACTTCTGCATTATCTCAGGACTTTTTTATTTTGTTAATGTGAAAATTTAGTGCTTTTCTTTTGATGTCCTAACATGACTTGAAAATTAAGTTGTACTACCCATGCATCTGCTTGGAGATTCTTGATGTCTTTTCTTACAAGAGGTTTAAAAAATCACATTATTGTACCTTTGTTACAAGAAAGTGATTATGTTAGATGATATTGTCTCTAATAACTTATGATCTTAATATTGCTGCCTGTTTAAAAAATGAGTGATTGTTATTTTTGGCTTAGTTGAATTACGAATTTTTCATTACTAGTATCAATAAAGTGGTAGGTGTTGAAATCCCTCTCAAAGAGTGTTTTCATTGTATACATGGCCATTTTTGTCTCGTATGCATATACAGTGGTCCCTCGGTTTTCGCCGAAAATTCGTTCCAGAATGCTGCTCAAGTGCCATTACCGAACGAATTTACTTCCTTAAGAAATAATGTCACTTAGGTTAGTCTATTTCAGACCCCCAAAAATACACTTGCAACAGCACTTATGAAAATACACTTACATAAATGTTCGAGTTTGGAGATGCATGAAAACCGAGGGACCACTGTACAGTGGGACCACTGTACAGTGGTACCTCGGTATATGTCCACTTTGGAATAAGTCCAACTTGGTATACATTCTGTTTGGACGCGAAAATTTTTGCTTGGTATATGACCTTTGTTTGGAATACAACTCACGTACTAGAACTTGTATGGGTCAAAATGAGTCATGACACCGTGCGCTACCCTTGGTTACCTCTTTCTCAAGACAAAGCCACAACTGCCCACTAGCGTCAGTACGCCCGTTGCTACCATTCAGTGAACAATCCGCACTGTAACTGTGAATTTTCATGGGATTCTGTGTTTTTTCGTATAAATTTTTAGTAAATTCATTAACCATGAGTTCTAAGAAAGTTAATGAGAAGAGCTAAGCAATGAAGAAAATAGTTAGGATCACCATGGAAGTGAAAAAAGAGATTGTTGAAAAGTATGAAAGTGGCATGCGTATCCGGGACTTAGCTGCTGCATACCGTATGCCAAGAACAACGGTATCTACGATTCTGAAAAACAAAGTTGTTATTAAATCGGCTAACGTTGCGAAAGGAGTGAAATCGATTACCAAACAAAGATCAGGGACATTAGAGCATGTTGAAAAATTGCTTTTGATCTGGATAACAGAAAAACAGTGTGCCGGCGATAGCGTATCAGAGTCATTGATTTGCGAAAAGGCAGAACTGATGCATGCCGATCTTTTGAAAAACAAGGCAGTAACGAGCCAAGAAAGTGAAGTGTTTAAAGCCAGCCATGGCTGGTTTGATAATTTTAAGAAGAGGACTGGCATTCACATTGTTGTGAGGCATGGAGAGGGAGCCAGTGCTGATAAAGATGCCACCAATGATTTTGTTACAGAGTTTGGGGAATTTGGGGAGGCTGAGGGTTTTGTTCCCCAACAAGTTTTTAATTGTGATGAAACAGCCCTGTTTTGGAAGAAAATACCTAACAGGGCCTATATTACACAAGAGGAGAAGGCATTACCAGGACACAAGCCAATGAAGGATAGGTTAACTCTTTTGTTCTGTGCCAGTGCAAGTGGGGATTGCAAACTGAAGCCTCTACTGATCTACCACTCTGAAAACCCGAGGGCCTTTAAAAAACATAACGTGCAGAAAACTCAGTTACCTGTGATGTGGAGGTCAAACAGCAAGGTTTGGTTAACCAGAGAATATTTCAGCGAATGGTTTAATGTTGTGTTTGGGCCAAGTGTAAAAAGTTATTTAGAGGAGAAAAACCTGCCTCTGAAGGCCCTCCTCATAATGGACAATCCTCCAGCTCACCCTCCAATCGTGCAGCACTATGTGCTGCCGGAGTTTGACTTCATCACTGTAAAGTTTCTTCCCCCTAACACGACTCCTCTAATTCAGCCCATCGATCTGCAGGTCATCAGTAATTTCAAGAAACTCTACACTAAAATACTATTCCAGAGGTGTTTTGAAGTGACCTCTGACACCAAGTTAACCCTGAGAGAGTTTTGGAAAGATCACTTTACTATCGCCCATTGCATAACTCTCATTGACAAAGCCTGGCAGGAAGTTTCATACAGAACAATGAACTCTGCTTGGAGGAATTTGTGGCCAGAAGCAGTGGCTGAAAGGGGCTTTGAGGCTGTGTCTACAGTGGAGGATATTGTCTCTCTGGGCAGGTCCATGGGTCTGCATGTGAGTGATGGTGATGTGGAAGAGTTAGTGGAGGGGCACAGGGAAGAGCTGACCACTGAGGAGCTGCAGGAACTTGAGAAGGAGGAGCACAAGACCAAGATGGATGCACTCTGTTCAGGCTCGGAAGAGGAGATAGAGTAAGTCCCTACTTCATTAATCAAGGAAATCTTTGCCAAATGGATGGACGTCAAAAACTTTGCAGAGAAGTACCACCCCAACAAAGCCCAAACAAGCCGTAATAGCATTGTCTGGAATGACCAGACACTGTCACATTTCCAAAAGATCTTGAGGAGAAGGCAGAAGCAAAGTTCTTTGGGCAGATTTTTAGTAAAAGTCAAACCTGGTGAGCTTCAACCAGGTAAAAATAGGGAAAAGAGACAGAAAAGAGAAGGGGACTCTCCTTCCAAACAATAACATTTCCTCATTCTCCCTTCTCAGCACTATTCTAGTAGGCACTCGATTCTTTTCAGCAAAGTAAAGTGAGGTTAAATTTGCATTTATTTCATCTAATTCTTTTGTATTTATGTATATGTATTTTATGTATATGTATTTTAGGGAAGGGGGATAAAAGAGAGTGTAAAAATTATAGGGGAATAAGTTTACTGAGTATACCAGGTAAAGTGTATGGCAGGGTTATTATTGAAAGAATTAGAGGTAAGACAGAGAGTAGGATTGCAGATGAGCAAGGAGGCTTTAAAGTGGGTAGGGGATGTGTAGATCAAGTGTTTACAGTGAAGCATATATGTGAACAGTATTTAGATAAAGGTAGAGAAGTTTTTATTGCATTTATGGATTTAGAAAAGGCATATGATAGAGTGGATAGGGGAGCAATGTGGCAAATGTTGCAAGTGTATGGAATAGGTAGTAAGTTACTGAAGGCTGTAAAGAGTTTTTATGAGGATAGTGAGGCTCAGGTTAGGGTGTGTAGGAGAGAGGGAGATTACTTCCCGGTAAAAGTAGGTCTTAGACAGGGATGTGTAATGTCACCATGGTTGTTTAATATATTTATAGATAGGGTTGTAAAAGAAGTAAATGCTTGGGTGATGGGGAGAGGGGTGGGATTAAATTATGGAGAATTAAATGCAAAATGGGAGTTGACACAGTTACTTTTTGCTGATGATACTGTGCTTATGGGAGATTCTAAAGAAAAGTTGCAAAGGTTAGTGGACGAGTTTGGGAGAGTGTGCAAAGGTAGAAAGTTAAAAGTGAACATAGATAAGAGTAAGGTGATGAGGGTATCAAACGATTTAAATAAAGAAAAATTGGATATCACATTGGAGAGAGGGATTATGGAAGAAGTAAATGTTTTCAGATATTTGGGAGTTGATGTGTCAGCGGATGGGTTTATGAAGGATGAGGTTAACCATAGAATTGATGAAGGAAAAAGATGAGTGGTGCATTGAGATATCTGTGGAGACAAAAAATGTTATCCATGGAGGAAAGAAGGGAATGTACGAAAGTATAGTGGTACCAACACTCTTATATGGGTGTGAAGCATGGGTTGCAAATGCTGCAGCGAGGAGGCGGCTGGAGGCAGTGGAGATGTCCTGTCTAAGGGCAATGTGTGGTGTAAATATTATGCAGAAAATTCGAATGTGGAAATTAGGAGAAGATGTGGAGTTACTAAAAGTATTTGTCAGAGGGCTGAAGAGGGTTGTTGAGGTGGTTTGGTCATTTAGAGAGAATGGATCAAAGTAGAATGACTTGGAGAGCGTATAAATCTGTAGGGAAGGAAGGCGGGGTAGGGGTCGTTCTAGAAAAAGGGTTTGGGGGGAAGGGTAAAGGAGGTTTTGTGGGCGAGGGGCTTGGACTTCCAGCAAGCATGTGTGAGCGTGTTAGATAGAAGTGAATGGAGACGAATGGTTTTTGGGACATGACGATCTGTTGAAGTGTGAGCAGGGTAACATTTTGTGAAGGGATTCAGGGAAACCAGTTAATTGATTTAGTTGGACTTGAGTCCTGGAAATGGGAAGTACAATGCCTTCACTTTAAAGGAGGGGTCTGAGATAGTGACAGCTGGGAGGGACTATTCTCAGCTGTCGTATCTGAGCTCCTCTGCAAAGACAGTGATTATGTATGAGTGTGGTGAAAGTGTTGAATGATGATGAAAGTATTTTCTTTTTGGGGATTTTCTTTCTTTTTGGGTCACCCTGCCTCGGTGGGAGACGGCCGACTTGTTGAAAAAACAAAAAAGTATTTTAGTATTAAGCAGTGTTTAAATTACATGTATTTTAGTATTAAGCAGTGTTTAAATTATTTTATACACCCTCATCAATGTATAATATGCCAGTAACAATAGGATTTTTTTTTCATGGGAACGGATTAATCGTTTTCCCTATATTTCTTATGGGAAAATTCGTTTGGTATAAGTCCAAGGTCCTGGAACGGATTAAGGACATATACTGAGGTACCACTGTACAGTGGTCCCCCGAGTTTCGTACACCCCGGAAATCGTACAATTCTTCTTCTTCTTTCAACAAATCGGCCGCTTCCCACCAAGGCGGGGTGGCCCAAAGAGAAAAAAAAAACTTTCTCTTTTTAACTTTAGTAATGTATACAGGAGAAGGGGTTACTAGCCCCTTGCTCCCGGCATTTTAGTCGACTCTTACTACACACTTGGCTTACGGAGGAAGAATTCTGTTCCACTTCCCCATGGAGATAAGAGGAAATAAGAACAAGAACTAGTAAGAAAATAGAAGAAAACCCAGAGGGGTGTGTATATATATGCTTGTACATGAATGTGTAATGTGACCTAAGTGTAAGTAGAAGTAACAAGACATGCCTGAAATCTTGCATGTTTATGAGACAGAAAAAAGACACCAGCAATCCTACCATCATGTAAAACAATTACAGGCTTCCGTTTTACACTCATTTGGCAAGACGGTAGTACCTCCCTGGGTGGTTGCTGTCTACCAACCTACTACCTAGGAATCGTACAATTATGTAAGTATAATATTGTAAATGCTTGTGGAAGTGTATTTTTGGGGGTCTGAAATAGACTAACCTACATGACATTTTTCCTTAAGGGAGTAAATTCGTTCGGTAATGGCGCTTGAGCAGGCGTCTGGAGTGAAGTTTTACGAAACTCGAAGGACCACTGTAATTTACATAAGGTGCTAAACTCATGTAGGTCATTTAGCACAAGGAGTATTGGACGATTGATCCTCCAATTGTTAATCACATGACGAGACACACTACCCTCACAGCCAGGTTATAAAAGGGAAGAGCTGTGATATGAGGTAAAATGTCTTTGTGAGCTAATGTCACCAACAGTGTGCTGCAAGGATAGGTGCTTGCCCTGATTATGTTTCTTCTCTATATAAGTGACTTATTAGAATAAAAACTACATGCACTTGGATAATGTAAAATGTCTTTGACTGAAAGAATGACTTTATCCTTGAAGGAAGGTCCAAATAGAATGAGCAAGTGGAATGAGAGACTGATGATATAATTTAAAGTGGATAAATGGCATACAATATAAATGGGAGGAAGTGAAAATAAGAGGCTCTAGGAATCAACATTGATAAGATGCAGTCTGGTGATGGTTTGCTGGATATTAGCAGCTAGTTATGCAGGTGGTTGTGGTGTATGGGTAAGGGAGGCATTTGCTACCACATGCGGTGGTGCCATTGCTCACTGCCTGTTACCTATCCCAATTATACAATTTTTTATACAATTTTATTTCTTTGCTCGTGTACATAGGTTTACATTACAATCATAAATTGAGGTGCAAGGAGAGCCTCTGGCATGCCTTGGCATTAGGGGCAGCTTAATCTAATGGCTTATAGACTATGAACATAATATTGGAGTAATTGAGTGAGTTTGTATTGGTAGATCGTTCAAATTATGATATAATGATAATACATTGTTCATTACAAAATGATGATAGACATTGTAACAAGTGTTTAGTAGGATGGAACATATTAGTAAAAATTAAATTATCTTAATGAAAATAACATTGAGTATTTTGAGAGTAATTTACAGTTTGAGTATTTAGTTTAGGGTGATTAGGTGGTAACATAATTGTAAAAATTGAAATTATTTTATAGGAAAATAACTTTGAGCAGTTTTTGTAAGCAATTTACAGTATGAGTATTTAGTTTAGGGTGAGTAGGTGGTTTTTGAGAAGAGTCTTAAATTGATTTTCAGACAAGGTTATTTTAGCATTTCCTGTTAATGAGTTCCAGATTCTGGGGCCCTTTATGTGCATAGAATTCTTACATAGGTTGCTGTGGACATGGGGTACATCAAAAAGTGATCTGTATCTTGTGTTATGGTCATGGGTCCTATTAAAGTTGGTGAGGAGAATTTTGAGCGGAGGGTTTATATTAGAATGTAGAGTTCTATGTATGTAGTAGGCACAAGAATAAGTGTGAATGTTCTTTATGGTGAGTAGTTTTAGGCTTTTGAATATTGGTGGAGTATGCTGTCTAGCTGGGTTATGAGTGGTCTAAGGTGATTTCATGTTGTTGATCCCCATGCACAGATTCAATACGTGAGATATGGGTAAATGAGCGAGTGATATAGTGCAAGGAGAGCTGATTGAGGCACATAGTAGCGTATCTTAGATGATATGCCTACTGTCTTAGAGATTTTCTTGGAAATTTGTTGTATGTGTGTTTGGAATTTAAGGCTACTGTCAATGTGGATTCCTAGGAATTTTCCGTCTTTGAGTCTTGTGATGGGTGAACCGTTGAGTGTTATGTTAAGTGGAACATTTGTAACTCTGTTTCCAAACTGTATGAAGTAGGTCTTGTCAGTATTTAGAGTAAGTTTATTAGTCGTCATCCATGTTGATATTTTCTGTAATTCTGCATTAACAGTATTGGCCAGTATGACTGGATTTGGGTGAGAGAAGACATATGTTGTGTCATCCGCAAATAATATGGGTTTGAGTAGTTGTGATGCATTAGGTAGGTCATTGATGTAAATGAGGAATAAGAGTGGACCCAGTACACTTCCTTGAGGGACTCCGACTGAAATTTGCTGTGTGGAAGAGTTCGCTCCATTTGTGTACACATATTGGCTTCTGTTACTGAGGTATGACTTTATGTAGTTGAGCGAGTGCCCTCTTATACCATAGTGTGCTAGTTTTGTAAGCAGTAAATCATGATCGACTGTATCAAAAGCTTTGCGTAGATCAATGAAGATTCCCAGTGGAACTTCTTTCTTCTCAAGTGCGGTATATATTAACTCTAGCATGTGTATAATGGCATCATTTGTGCTTTTGTTTGTCCTGAATCCAAACTGACTGGGGTTGAGTACGTTGTGTGAGATGAGATAGGAATAGATCTGTCTATGAATTAATTTTTCAAAGATTTTAGAGAGCAGTGGTAAAGTAGATCTTGGTCTATAATTATTCAAGTCTGTTTGATCACCTCCTTTATGGATCGTGGTGACCCTTGCTATTTTGAGAATTGATGGGAATGTGGAGGTTTCAATGGATTTGTTGAATAGTGTTGCAATAATTGGTGACAGTACCTGTGAAGCTTTTTTGTACATAAAAGGTGGTAAGCTATTTATGTCTCCTGCCTTGTTTTTAAGGGTGTTGATTATGAGCGAGACTTCTATTGGGTTGGTAGGAGCTAGGAATAGCGTATTAGGGTTGGCGAGGTAGTCTGTTGGACGTGTGTTCGAGCTTGGGATTTTACTTGCTAGATTCTTTCCTATGGTGGAGAAGAAAACATTAAGTCTGTTTGCTGTCTCAGTTGGTGAGAGTAGGGGTTCGTCTGGTTTTGATAATTTGATGGTATTGTTCTTGGATATCTTTTTATTTCCTAGAATTGTTGATAGGGTTTTCCAGGTCTTTTTCATATCACCTTTTATGTTATGTAATCTGTTCTCATAATATAATTTTTTTGACCTTCTTATCAGGCTGGTAAGGATTGATGAGTAGCGTTTGGATTGTTCTCTGGTTATTAGACCCCTTCTGTATTGTTTTTCATATTGGTGCCTTTTATTAGTGGATTTAAGGATGCTGGGTGTTAGCCAGGGATTGTTGAGTCTCTTAGCTGTGATCTGTTTAGTTTTTTTAGGGCAATGTTTGTTATAGAGGTGGTGGTTTTTTTTAAGGAAATTATTGATGCATATATTAGTATCTGAATATAATTCTATCTCATTATTCCAGTCGATGTCAATCATAGCTGTTATAAAATTATTAACAGCTGACTCGTTATGTAGTCTGAAGGTAACTTTTGAAATATCTTGGGGCAAGTTACCTAGGTTGGTTATGAGAAATGTAGGGTAGTGGTCTGTGGTGTTGTCTGTGATTATGCCTGATTTCAGAGGGGATATAGTGTTAGTCCAGATGTGGTCTTGTAGATTTTGATATTGTTGGTAGTAATAAGCAGTTGTTCATAGTGTTTGTGAATTCTGTTACCTGTGGGTCCTGGTCATGTAGGAGATTTATGTTGAAATCTCCTGTGAGCAGCAAATGGTCTTTGTTCATGTGTGCATCAGTTATCAGGTTTCCTAATTTTTCACTAAAGTGGTGAATGTTTGACTGTGGTAGTCTGTAGATGTTTATCACTGTGAGGGTTTTTTGCAGGTCTTTTGATTTAAATTTAGCTACAATATATTCTCCATGCTCATCACTTGTGCAGGAGTTATTGATACATTCAAGCTATTCCACCCCCTCGCTGATCAGTCCTACAGTTGTGTATGGCTGTGTAACCTGGGATGGCATAGACATCTGCAATACTAGGCTTTAGCTAGGTCTCAGTGAGTGTGATGATTGATATATTGGTCTGTAGGGATTGGAGTAGTGCTGTGAGGTCATCATAATGTTTCCTGGAGTCTACCTGGAGAGAATTCCAGGGGTCAACGCCCCCGCGGCCCGGTCTGTGACCAGGCCTCCTGTTGGACCAGAGCCTGATCAACCAGGCTGTTACTGCTGGCCGCACGCAGTCCAACGTACGAACCACAGCCTGGCTGGTCAGGTACCGACTTTAGGTGCCTGTCCAGTGCCTGCTTGAAGACAGCCAGGGGTTTGTTGGTAATCCCTCTGATGTATGCTGGGAGGCAGTTGAACAATCTTGGGCCCCTGACACTTATTGTGTTGTCCCTCAATGTGCTAGTGGCACCCCTGCTCTTCATTGGGGGGACGTTACATCGCCTGCCGAGTCTTTTGCTTTCGTAGGGAGTGATTTTTGTGTGCAAGTTTGGTACTAAGCCCTCGAGAATTTTCCATGTGTATATAATAATGTATCTCTCCCGCCTGCATTCTAGAGAGTACAGGTTTAGGAACTTCAAGCGTTCCCAGTAGTTGAGGTGGTTTATCGCACTTATGCGTGCGGTGAAGGTTCTCTGCACATTTTCAAGGTCAGCAATTTCACCCGCCTTGAAAGGTGCAGTTAGTGTGCAGCAATATTCCAGCCTAAATAGAACAAGCGATCTGTAAAGTGTCAACATGGGCTTGGCATCCCTGGTTTTGAAGGTTCTCATTATCCATCCTGTCATTTTTCGAGCAGATGCAATTGCTACTTTGTTATGGTCCTTGAAGGTGAGATCCTCTGACATGATCACTCCCAGGTCTTTGACATTAGTTTTTCGCTCTATAGTGTGGTTGGAATTAGTTTTGTACTCCGATGAGATTTTAATTTCTTCACGTTTTCCGTATTTGAGTAATTGAAATTTCTCATCATTGAACTTCATATTGTTTTCTGCAGCCCATTTAAAGATTTGGTTTATGTCTGCTTGGAGTCTTGCAGTGTCTTCAACGGTCTACACTGTCATACAGATTCGGGTGTCATCTGCAAAGGAACACACAGCACTGTGGCTTATATCCCTGTCAATGTCTGATATGAGGATGAGGAATAGGATGGGAGCAAGTACTGTGCCTTGTGCTCAAAGATCTAACATTGTAATTAAAGATGGTTATTTTATTGTTGGCTCTGAGTAATGTGAATAAGTCTTTAGAATAAACTGCCCCTAATGCCATGGCATGCCAGTGGCTCTCCTTGCATTACAGTTTTATAATTGTAACTACCAATAACAGTGTACACATGTAACATGCATCGAAATAAAAATATTATTATTATTATTATTATGTTTCACAGGCAAATATTCTTATTTTCATTTACAGTGTGGTTGAGGTAGATGTGTTTTAGATGAACCAACTTCAGAAGCAGATCGTTTTGGGTCATCAGGGTTTTCAGTGATATTTATGACATTCTGAGCATCGCTTTCAGTCACTATATGTTTGGAACCAAAGAATTCATCATTGTTTCCATAATCCTTGTAGTTGGAGCTGTCACTGGGGAATAAAACTCATTCATTTTGCCTGGGAGTGAGGCTTTTGTGTCTGTGTGGCATGGTGAACAAGGTGTACTAAATGTGTCTTTCTCACAATGCACTGTGGAGGGGGGGGGGCCAATTTTATGTATACTGATCATGCAGACCCATCCTCTAATATGCAGGCCTACCAGGCCTCTTGCACCAAATATGAAACCACTAGAATTTGTATGTAGATCTATATAAGGGACCCTGGCATCAATATCATAGATCTATGTGATGGCCACTGAAGGAGTTAAAATAACCTTTAGATATGTGAATGGGGAAATGTTAAGTGTGCTATTCATAATATTTATTTCATCTAAATTTGTGTATGTAACAGTGGTATCATGTCCATTCCTAAGTAAGACATGTGGATAAGCTAGGAAAAGTCAAAAGATGAACTACAGCTTGGCTTTCAGAGATAAGAACTGAGTTATGTTTAAAGGGCAAAGCTTAAGACATTCCCACTTTTGCTGATAGGGAGAAAAGGAAAGTGCAAAGAATAATAAGCCAGATTTCTTAAAAACCATCAACATGCAAAACAAGTGGCTATAGCTAAACACTAAGGAAGATGAGGCATTGAAAATACTAGAACGCTTTATTTGTAAACACCGTTATAACACTGGATTAGGTTACAAGTGGTGGTGGTAAGTGATACAACCACTGAAAATTAAAAAAAAAAATAATAGTGATACATTAGAATACAGTGGTACCTCGAGTTACGATGGTCCCCAAAATCGCCCTTTTATGTAAGTTTATTTTTTTAAATGCTTTTGTAAGTATATTTTTGGGGGTGTAAAAGGACTAGTCTATTTTACATTATTCCTTATGGGGATAAATTCGTTTGGTAATGGCACTTGAACAGCATTCTCAAACGAAAAAATATCGTAACTCGAGGTACCACTGTACTGAGTATGGGTCAGTGTGAACTTAGCTCTGCTCCTGTAGCTACAGATAGGTACAGTAATAAAAAATACAGTACAGGTTTCATTTTTCATGCTTTATGCAGATTCCCTTTATGTCAATTTGCTGTTATGCATTATCCTGTTTTTATCAATGAATCTGCTATACGTATTCAATTTTTGCAGTTCTCACAGTTTATTAAAAATTCTTTTGCTGTGGAATTAGTGCTGATGGCCTGCTTGAATGAGGACACCTAATATTGTGCTGGTATTTTGGATGATCACAAAATGTGCAGCATTCTATTATTCTGAAAATAATGGAAAGGGTATCTACACCCTACCACAAGGGTTTACTGTTTATGAAACTTGTTTTTTTATTTTGTTGTGTAAAAGGAATGCAGTTTACTTGAGTGAAAGTGACATAGTATGTCATTGCTGTGCATGGCAGCCAACATCAGACATATGATTGAAGATTGGATATTTTTTCAGTTGAACCAGCAGTGTTTAAATTCACATAATAGGTTATGATGAGGTAGTGTGATTAGCTGAGGTTTAGAGGGATGCTACCCCCTGTTCTTCAATGAGGTTTTCCTGTTGCTCTTTCATTGTGCAGATCTTGGGCTATATTTTTATGGACAGTGACAAACCACAACCTTCCAAATTTCTTATTATATTTCATCCTTCTTTCTCAGTTTAAGTCTGGTACAGCTCTTCAGGCAGAACTTTCTCTACACGCTAATGTACTTGAAAATTATTATTCCCTCACTTTTAACATTTCCTGAATCCTTATATTTCTTCATTCATAAAGAACACAGTAATGCTTTTTAAAAGTTTTATCATGCATCTACTGTACATTGTGTCAGTTATGTTACATGAACTTATCTCTATTTCTTGGCATCAACCCCATCCCCTCCTATTACTGCTAGTGTATTCTGACCCTTCCCCCTCCCCCATACACACATTCTCTCTCTTTTCTCTTCTTTTTCTTTTCTCCTCTCTTTCTTTATCTCATTTTTATTTTCACACATGGTTTTACAAGGTTAGGTTAAGATTCCTAACTTTATTTACAAGCTAAGAGCTGTTACTTACATCATCTCATTCGAAAGACCCCTCCCCCTCTCTCTCAGTCTCTGTCTGTCTCTCTCTCTGTCTTTTTTTTTTTTTTTTTACACAGGGTTTGACAAGGTTAGGTTAAGGATCCCTAGCGCTATTGACAAGCTATTTGCAAGTTAAGGGGTCCTATCTTTATTGACAAGCTAAGAGCTGTTACCTACATCAACTCATTTGAAAGCATTTTTATTGTTATGAAACATACAAGTAGGGAACAGGATGAAGTTGGAGCCATCTGTGGGCCAGCATTTTCATTTGATCAACTGACTTTATCTCGTTGACATCATAATGCTGTACGAATGTATTCCAGATTCAAGTCATCCTGGGGATAAATGATCTCAGATGAAGTGATGTTCTGGAGAAGGGTACAGCCAGAGTGAAGTTGCTGCTTTCTGCCTGTCTTGTGGTATAGAAGCTTGCTTCTCACTGTCCTCGAAGTGGAGCCAAGTGTGGGACTTTGACGATGTTGGCCTTGTACATTCTCTGTCTGTCTGTCTCTCTCTCTCTCTCTCGTTGCTATGCTGTACGAACATGTTCCAGACATGAGTCATCCTAGGAGTAAATTATCTCTCCCCCTGCCCCCTTCCCTCTTCCTTCTTCATATTTAATATTTTCTATAAAATAATCAGGATAACCAAACTTAATTTTTCATCCACCAGGGTCTCAAAGAACTAAGTGAGAGCGTTGCATCCAACCTGATGGGTCAACGGGTAGGGTCCCCAGCCCAGCAGACCCCACCGATGAACCTTCCTACACCGGGGATAGTAACAGTCATTGACACACAAGTATGATTTTTAGAATATTGTTTTTATTTTGTCTTGTCAGAATATAAATATCTATCGCATCTTAAAATATCTTACGTGTTTGTCATTTGTTTATTTTCTTATTTTCAGTAACATCATTTCTGGATATCTTTAGAATTTTTCTTCTCATTGATCTAAACTGATTATAACCATACTCACTTTTTTTCAAACATAGTGAGATGAATAAAAAATATCACCATCTAATGTTGACCCACCTAACTTTAGCCTCCTCATTCCTCTATAATGGTATGGCCACGACTTTCCTGCTTGCAAAACTCAATGCCAGCTTAGCCAGTTTTCTGCCATGCCTCAGCAACATGTCAGATCCTATAGGCTTCCCATTGCCACTCACATCTCTTTAATAAATAAACTATGACTTCCTCAGATGCTTCCTATATCATCTCTAATGCTCCTATCTTGCTTCTTCTCATCTCCATGACCAGGTCGTCTCAGCAACTTTTTGTTTCTACTTGACTTACTCTTTTCATCTCTAATAACATGAATTAATATTCATTACTGCTTATACTTTTCACCTTCATTTTCCAGTCTGACCTTTCAATCTGTTCTGCAGACTTTAACCACTCTTCATTTTATATTTCTCTTGCTTCAGTTTAGGAAAAGTATTCCTTATTGCTTCCTTGAACAGAGAGAGATTTCTGTAAAATGTATACAGCTAGCCCTCCACTTTCGCGAGCTTCAAACATTCGCGAATGCCCAGCTGCATTATTTGTTATTAAACCATAACAGGTATATACAATATTTTACGATGTTTTCATGTGTTTTATGATTGTTCGTTGTTCAATAGGTTAAGGAAGCAGTATTGTTAGGCTAAGTAAATGCTATTATTATATTTCCCTACAATATATTTTTTTTTTTCAACAAGTCGGCCGTCTCCCACCGAGGCAGGGTGACCCAAAAAGAAGAAAATCCCCAAAAAGAAAAATACTTTCATCATCATTCAACACTTTCACCACACTCATACATAATCACTGTCTTTGCAGAGGAGCTCAGATACGACAGCTGAGAAAAGTCCCTCCCAACTGTCACTATCTCAGACCCCTCCTTTAAAGTGCAGGCATTGTACTTCCCATTTCCAGGACTCAAGTCCAACTAAATCAATTAACTGGTTTCCCTGAATCCATTCACAAAATGTTACCCTGCTCACACTCCAACAGATCGTCATGTCCCAAAAACCATTCGTCTCCATTCACTCCTATCTAACACGCTCACACATGCTTGCTGGAAGTCCAATCCCTCGCCCACAAAACCTCCTTTACCCTTCCCTCCAACCTTTTCTAGGACGACCCTACCCCGCCTTCCTTCCCTACAGTTTTATACGCTCTCCAAGTCATTCTACTTTGATCCATTCTCTCTAAATGACCAAACCACCTCAACAACCCCTCTTCAGCCCTCTGACAAATACTTTTAGTAACTCCACACCTTCTCCTAATTTCCACATTCCGAATTTTCTGCATAATAATTACACCACACATTGCCCTTAGACAGGACATCTCCACTGCCTCCAGCCTCCTCCTCACTGCAGCATTTGCAACCCATGCTTCACACCCATATAAGAGTGTTGGTACCACTATACTTTCGTACATTCCCTTCTTTGCCTCCATGGATAACGTTTTTTGTCTCCACAGATACCTCAATGCACCACTCACCTTTTTCCTTCATCAATTCTATGGTTAACCTCATCCTTCATAAACCCATCCGCTGACACGTCAACTCCCAAATATCTGAAAACATTTACTTCTTCCATAATCCCTCTCTCCAATGTGATATCCAATTTTTCTTTATTTAAATCGTTTGATACCCTCATCACCTTACTCTTATCTATGTTCACTTTTAACTTTCTACCTTTGCACACTCTCCCAAACTCGTCCACTAACCTTTGCAACTTTTCTTTAGAATCTCCCATAAGCACAGTATCATCAGCAAAAAGTAACTGTGTCAACTCCCATTTTGCATTTAATTCTCCATAATTTAATCCCACCCCTCTCCCCAACACCCTAGCATTTACTTCTTTTACAACCCCATCTATAAATATATTAAACAACCATGGTGACATTACACATCCCTGTCTAAGACCTACTTTTACCGGAAGTAATCTCCCTCTCTCTACACGCCCTAACCTGAGCCTCACTATCCTCATAAAAACTCTTTACAGCCTTCAGTAACTTACTACCTATTCCATACACTTGCAACATTTGCCACATTGCTCCCCTATCCACTCTATCGTATGCCTTTTCTAAATCCATAAATGCAATAAAAACTTCTCTACCTTTATCTAAATACTGTTCACATATATGCTTCACTGTAAACACTTGATCTACACATCCCCTACCCACTCTAAAGCCTCCTTGCTCATCTGCAATCCTACTCTCTGTCTTACCTCTAATTCTTTCAATAATAACCCTGCCATACACTTTACCTGGTATACTCAGTAAACTTATTCCCCTATAATTTTTACACTCTCTTTTATCCCCCTTCCCTTTATATAAAGGAACTATACATGCTCACTGCCAATCCCTAGGTACCTTCCTCTTTCATACATTTATTAAACAAAAATACCAACCACTCCAGCACTATATCCCCCTCTTTTAACATTTCTGTCATGATTCCGTCAATTCCAGCTGTTTACCCCCTTTCATTCTACGTAATGCCTCACGCACCTCCCCACACTCACATCCTGCTCTTTTCACTCCTAAACGATGTTGTACCTCCCTGGCAGTACATGAAATTACCGCCTCCTTTTTTCATCGACATTTAAAAGTTCCTAAAATATTCCGCCATCTACCTAATACCTCCAGCTCCCATCTACTAACTCCCTACTCTGTTTTTAACTGACAAATCCATTCGTTCCCTAGGCTTTCTTACCTTGTTTATCTCACTCCAAAAATTTTCTTGTTTTCAGCAAATTTCTTGACAGAGCCTCTCCCATTCTTTCATCCGCTCTTCTTTTGCACTCTCTCACCACTCTCTTCACCTTTCTTTTTACTCTCCATATACTCTGCTCTTCTATTAACACTTCTGTTTTGTAAAAACCTCTCATAAGCTACCTTTTTCTCTTTTATCACACCCTTACTTCTTCATTCCACCACTCACTCTCTTCTTCCTGCACCCACCCTCCTATAGCCACAAACTTCTGCCCCACATTCTAATACTGCATTTTAAAAATATCCCAACTCTCTTCAACCCCCCACTACTCCTACTTGCACTAGCCCACCTTTCTGCCAATAGTTGCTTATATCTCACCCTAACTTCCTCCTCCCTTAGTTTATACACTTTTACCTCTCTCTTACTTGCTGTGGCCATTTTCTTTTGTTCCATCTACCTTTTACTCTAACTGCTACAACCAAATAATGATCTGATATATCCGTTGCCCTCTATAAACATGTACATCCTGAAGCCTACTCATCAACCTTTTATCCACCAATACATAATCCAACAAACTACTTTCCTTACGTGCTATATCATACCTTGTATATTTATTTATCCTCTTTTTCATAAAATATGTATTACTTATTACCAAACCTCTTTCTACACATAGCTCAATTAATGGTTCCCCATTTACATTTACCCTGGCACCCCAAATTTACCTACTACTCCATCCACAACATTTTTACCTACTTTAGCATTAAGATCCCCAACCACATTACTCTCTCACTTGGTTCAAAACTCCCCACACACTCACTCAACATTTCCCAAAATCTCTCCTCCTCTACATTCTCTTCTCCAGGTGCATAAACACTTACTATAACCCACTTTTCACATCCAACCTTTGTTTTACTCCACATAACCCTTTAATTTATACATTTATATTCCTTCTTTACCTGCCATAACTGATTATTCAACATTATTGCCACTCCTTCTTTAGCTCTAACTCTATTTGAAACCCCCGATCTAATCCTATTTATTTCTCCCCACTGAAACTCTCCTACCCCTTCAGCTTTGTCTCACTTAAAGCCAGGACATCCAGCTTCTTTTCATTCATAACATCTACAATCATCTCTTTCTTATCATTCGCAAAATCCCACATTCAAACATCCACTTTGAGGGTTTTTCTTTTTTTTGCTATATAAAAGGGGTTACTTACCCTTGTTCCGCATTTTAGTTGACTTTACAAACGAATGGCTTATGGGGAAAAAGATTTATTCACTTCCCAGGGATATGAAAGGAAAAGCAATAAGAAAAGAATATTAAGATAAAATCAAAGAAACCTGATGAGTGATACATAAACGCAGTACATGTTTGCGTAGTGACTTAATGTAAGTAGGGAGAAGACGACCTGAAATCTTGCATGTTTATGAGAAGAAAAAAACCAGCAACCCTACCATCAGGGCAGTTTCGGGTTTTTGGGGTTTAAAGCCACCTGGCAGGATGGTAGTACCTCCTGGGTTTGCTGTCTCCCGCCTACTACTCAAATATATTTGCTTATATATATATTTACTTATCCATGGAGGGCAGGAAAAAAAAAAAAGAAGTTGTAAAATATTGGTAGAATTACCGAAATATTTTAAATAATGGGACAAAATGAATTAATGTAATTTTTATTGTGTACGTTTCCTTTCCGGGAGTTTCTGCCGTTACAGGCGGCATGGACATTGGTCCATGTTTTTGCAGGCTTGAGAAAGCCCCTGGAGACAAACGCTGCCAAAATAAATGTACATTAGTATTTGTTCCTTTCATTAAAGGGTTGTCCCACTCTTATATGGGTGTGGCAGGGGTTGCAAATGCTGCAGCGAGGAGGCGGGGAGGCAGTGGAGATGTCTCTGTCAAGGGAAACCTGTAAAGGAAAAGGGCAAAAAATTTTGGAGTGTGGAAATTGGAGGAGGTATAGTTACTAAAAGAAAATTTGCCAAAGGGCTGAAGAGGTTGGGAGGTGGTTTGGCCATTTGGGAGAGAATGGATCAAAGAGAAAAAGACCCCCGGGGAGCATATATCTGAGGAAGGAAGGCTGGGGGGGATGTCCAAAAAGGGTTTGGGGGAATAAAGGGGGTTTTGTAGGGGTTGGACTTCCAGCAAGTGAATGGAGGAATGGAGACAATGGTTTGGGACCTGACGATGTTGAGGGGAGCAGGGTAAAAAAGGGTAAGGGGTTAGGAAACCAGTTAATTGGGTTTAGGGACTTGAGTCCTGGAAATGGGAATCAATGCCTGCACTTTAAAGGAGGGGGTTTTGGGGTATTGGGTTTGGAGGGACTTCAAATGTCGATTGAGCCCTCTGCAAAGACAGTGATTTGTATGAGCGAGGTGGTTAATGATGAAAAAGTATTTTCTTTTGGGGATTTTCTTTTTTTTTGGGTCACCCTGCCTCAGGGGAGAGGGATTGTTGAAAAAAAAAAAAAAAAAATTCGTTATTAATAAGTATTATTATATTTCCCTACATCATATTTGCGCACCAAACATTCCGATTTTCGATTCACGAGGTTCTTGATCCCCTAACCCTAATGGGAGGGCCTCCTGTAGTCAAATAAATTAAAAAGATAGATACTGAAGAAAAATTTAATTTATGTATGATGTTTTGTAGTCCATTTTTCCTTTTTGTATTGATATTTATGTGACTGAAAACATAGTAATTAAGCTTTACTTTGACACAGATGGGGGTTAGGTGAGATAAGTCTTTTGAGTAGTGGCACAGCTAATGGCCTGCTATTTTCTGCCCATCATGGAGCTCCAATTGTGGTCTCAGCTTTGATCCAACAGGAATGCTGCCCCTTACAGCTGACAAAAAGGGTCACAACTTTCACCCTTCCGCCTGCAGCCTCATCCCGTCTGCGCTCAATCTGCTGTTCATACCTTTAAACACTAACGAGGGGATACCCAGCAAAAGGGGAAGGGATAGAATTACCTGAGGCGAATTTGCAATTGGAAATGTGGAGGAAAATATAATGAAAACTGAGTTTGTTTAGGGTTGAGGAAATAAAGAATATAATCTTTGTTTTAATTTTTGAGGTTTATCAAGAACAGAGATTTGGTTAAAGAATGAGCTTTATATTGGTTATCTTATCCTTATAACCAACTTTTATGTAAATACAGGGACCCCTTTCTACTGCCCCAAACTCAACAATTATGTAAGTGATTTTTTAAAGGACTAATCTAATTTACATTATTCCTGGGGAAAAAATTTCCCTTTGGGGTAAGGGTTTTTGAACAGTTTCTAACAATTAATTAGGGAAAACCGGACTGATTTATTGGATAATGTAAGCAAAATGATAGGGGTCTTTAATTAATTGATAATTGGGTGCATGTAATCATTTTTCATTGGGGAAAAAATATGTAGGGGTTTTTTTTTTTTTGGGACAAGTGTTTTTGCAAAAAGGATATTTTTCATATTGAAGTATTATAAATTTATTTTCCATTACTAAACATATCTTTTTTCTCACTAGTTGGGGGTTCAAAAAACCCCACGAGGAACTAAAATTTTTTCCCCAAAACCCCTTTTTGGGGGGAAAAATTGGGGCTCCCAACCCCCAAAATTTTGTAGTTAATAGGTAAGATGATAAGGGGTAGGAATGTTAATTTTTTGGTATCAGAGGTTTTTTTTATGTTAAAAAAAGTTTTGAATATCAAAATGTAATTCAAATCTGCACTTAGTTTTGTTGTCACACACAGTTTTGTAAAAAAGAATGCCATGGTAAGTGTTTCCCCCGACAAGACATCATGAAGAGATATCAGGAAAACCTAAAAACTTTTTTAGGGGTTGTTTGAAACAGGAAACCTGATGATTTTTTTTGGGGGCCCAACTGTTGGAACTGGTGGGAGACAAATTAGGGGAAAAAATTGAAAACTGTGATATAAATATTTTTAAAAACCCCATGGATACCCAAATTTTTAAAAGATGAAAAAATTTTTTTGGGGGTTTTTTTTTTTGGGGGCACCCCCCCCCGGAGACGCCCCCTTGAAAAAAAAAAAATGGGGAATTTTTTTATTTTTTTAATTTTTTTACAAAAAATTTTTTAATTAAAATATACTTAATATTTTTTAAATTTTATAGAATAAACCCCGGGGGTTGGGCCCTCCCCAAAAAATGCCCTTTTTTGTAAGTTTATTTTTTTTAAAAGTTTTTTTAAGGTAGTTTTGGGGCCCTTAAAAACTAGCCCCACTTTACATTATTTCTTGGGGAAAAAATTTTTTAAGGCATTTTAACAGTATTCTCTTCCAAAAACAAACCCGGGGGGCCACTGTCCTGTGGTTTTTTGGTAATGGGTATATTGTGGTTTCAACCATACATAAAAAAACATTGATCATAAGATTTCAAAAAAATTTTTTATAGAACTAAGCAACTCAGATTTGTATCATGCCCCGAGTTACCTTTTAACGATTTTGGTTTGGAACTGGGGGAAAAAAAAAATTTTTTTTGCTAGTGTTGTTGTATCTTAATTTAGTTTTTTGGGGGAAAAAAATTGGGGGAATTTTTAAATTTTTTTGTTTAATTTTTTTTTTGGGAAAAACACTATTTTTTTTTTAATTTTGATGGGAAAATTTAACCCCCCGGGGATTCATTTTTTTTTCTCCCGGTTTGGGTTTCATTATCATTGCTGGTTTTTTCATTTCCTTTCTTTTTTAATCAAAAATGTTTTTTGTGGCCCACTTTGGGGGATATTTTCAAAAATGCCTCCTTATATTTAAGTTTTTTTCCGGGGGAAAAAAGTTTTTTTTTTCCTCTGTAGATTTTGCCCCCTTGTATTCTTTATGCTTTTTTAAAAAACAAATTTAAAAAAAGAGGAAAAAAAAAAAATTACATTGATGGGGGATTTTTTTTTTGAAAAAAAAAAGGGGAAAAAAAGTGAAGAAAAAAAAACCTGGAAAAAAATTTGTGAGGCCCAATAAGGATCATGCTTTTTGGGAATGTTGGGATTTTATGAAAATGATGTCCCCCAAAAAAATACAAAAACAACTATATTTAATATGTTTGGGAAATGAAAAATTTTCCCCGTATTCTTAGGTCATTAAGAGGACTGTGGTCCTACAAAAATTTATAAATTAATTGGGGGGGGAAAATGGATAATAGGGAAATTTTACAGGATAAATGGCACTTTTAAAAAAAAAGGGAAAATTAAAAAAAGGGATCATAAAAAAAAACTGATTTGGGGGGAAAAATAAAAACTTTATTGAAAGAAAAAATTTTGGTTTCAAAAATTTAAATTATGCAAAAGAGTTTATATAAGAAGGGGGAGTCTTGGTTAGAGTATGGGGAAAAAAGAGATTTAAATTTTCCCAAATGTGGGGGGAGACAGGCTTTTTAGGTACCAT
>WNWK01014039.1:0-52940 GCA_009830355.1 Cherax destructor
AAATAGGGTCCAGACTAAACAATGGGGGGCATTCCTGGTACTAAAAACTTTCCCCTCTGTTCATTAGTTTTTTTTGGGCTTTACATAAAATTTCCCCATTTTTTTTTTATTCAAAAAAAAAAATAAAGGTTTACTGTTATGCAATATTTTAATCTTTGTATAAATAATATCAGCGCATTCGTGAACATATATTAGATCCACCAGTTGGATGTATTGGATGAGAAAAATTATTTGTTCACTTGAATATGGGAAAAAAAAATCAAACTTTCCCCACTATTTTGAACTCAATTTCAATTTTTTTTCCCCCTAAACCAATGAAAATCATCTCTATTTCAAAAATTATATCTTTCATTCTATCAAATGACCCCAAAAACCCAAAAGAATACAACCATTAAAAACCATGAAAAATTTTTAAAAGTTTTTTTTGAACCAAAAACCCTGTTGCTTTTTTTCTCATTTCTTTTGCTGTGGGATTTTATTTATATTTTTCCATTACCACAAAACCCCATTCCCTCAAATCTAGGCCCAAATTTACTGCTCACAGGTTGGGGAGTCAGCTGAGCTCAGGCCCCTTTTCTGGCACTGACAGTGACCTCAGACCTGTAGTATTAGGGCCCCCAGACAATGAAAGTGTTAAAGAATAAATCTGGAAGACAAGAATTATTGATTACCACTTTTTTGGGGGGAGATGAGCCAATAATTAAATAAAAGTGGCTGGCAGGTACGTGATGATGGCGCAAACAAGATTAAACTAATTTTTTGCAAAAGTGGTGGGGTCGGGGAAACCGCAATTCCCTTTTTTTAATTTGCGGGGGAAAAACGGGATGGGAATAAAGTGGCTTTATTTCTTGGTCCTGCCTCTGAACCCCCAGATCATTGATTAAGCCTTGTCACATCTATTTTGAGCCCCTTTTAAAAAAGTCTGTTCCCTTGGTTTTCTGCTCAGCTTATTTCACTTCTTTACTCCTTTTTTTTTTAAACATCAGCCATCTCCCACCGAGTGGGTTTTGGCTAAAAAAGAAACACTTTCACCATCATTCACAATATTACTGTCTCGTCAGGCGCACCCCTCGACAAGTCAGATGTCCCCCAAAACACCAGGACTCAAGTCTGGCTAACCTTTTTCCCTGAATCCCTTAAAAAAATGTTACCTTGCTTACCCCAACAGCTCCCCCAGGTCCCAAAAACCATTTGCCCCCCCCCCAGTCCTATCTAACACAAAATGCCTGCTGGATCCCCAAGCCCCTTGCACACAAAACCTCCTTTACCCCCTTCCTCCATTTTTCCCCTAGAATGACCTCTACCCCACCTTCCCTCCACTACAGTTTATGCACCCCAAAGGGGTCAATCTATTTTGCTCTGTCCTCCTAAATAACCAAACCACCTCAACAACCCCTCCTCAGCCCTCAGGATAGTTTTTTTAGAACCCCAACCCCCCCCTAATCTCCAAACTATAAATTCTCTGTTTTTCCCACCACATTTCTCTCAGAAAATCTACAGTGCCTCCAACCTCCCCCTTTCCCCTGTATTCACAACCCATGCTTCAAACCTACAAAATTTTGGTACCACTATATTGTACATTTCCTTCTTTGCCTACATGACCGTTCTCTGTCTCTTAACCCTTTGGGGGTTATTGATGTAAAAAAACGGCTTACGCCCTGGGGTTATTGACATACTAGTACCCCAAAAATTCCCCTAACCCCCCCCAAATCAAGCAAAACAGGTTTTTAGGCCTAGATGTGATAGAATGGGTCTGTGCAGTCTGTGCGGTCAGTGTGTGCAGTATAAAATTCCTGCACCACACAGTGCGTAATGAGGAAAAAAAAAACTGACCCGTATTTTTGGTATAAAAAGCGACTTTACAGTCTATTTTCGTATGGTATTTATTGATTATTCTCGTTTTCTTGGTCTCATTTGATAGAATGGAAGATATTACAAAATAGAAATGATTTTGATTAGTTTGACAATGACAAGTACCTTGAAATTGAGCTCAACGAGGTGTTCGTTTTGACGATGTTCAAGGGTAAACAAATCACACCATGCGTCAATACACATCAACTGGCGAGTCTAATATTCATGCACAAGTGCTCTGATATTGTTTATATCATTTTTACAAAAGATCAGTTGTATACATAACAGTAAATCTTATATTTTTGTGAGAATAAAATTCAAAATGATAAGCAAAAGTAATGTAAGAGGGGCCTGGAAACGTGACTAATGAACAGAGATGTTATTTTAGTGCCAGGAATGTCTGCCTTGTTTATTCTGGACCCTATTTTGAAATTGGCATCGTTTGAAATTTGTGTGAAATTGGCCAAAATTGCCATTTTCTGACCACTATTTTGGGTAGTTGTAATTGGTAAATAGGCAGTTTCTTGTATTCAATCGATAGAAGAAATGGAGTTCTAGCGAAATAGCTATAATTTTAGTAGACTGAAACATTGGAATTTCGAAAATAGGGCTCAAATTGGGCGAAATGCCGTGAAATGTTTATCCATACCGATAACCAGGGCATAATTCCATTATTTTGATCAAATTTCATAATTTTTGTGGTGTTATGATGGAAAAAGATTCTCTATCATTTCATTTTTTTTTTTTTTTTTAAATTCTTGGACCCTGAGCGGTTTGGGGCCCCCTTGGACCCTGAAAGGGTTAATGAGAAAGTCATTCCTGATATCCCTGTGGCTCATTAAGGTGTAATTTTCAACCAAACCCCTTGTTCTCATATACCTATGCTCAATATCATTTTTTTTTTTTTTGGGACCATTCAATTTACAGGCTATGAGCTGTTAGTCTTCCTCAGGTCATTTCAGCCCTCTCTATCCCAAGGTAAACTGCCACCCTTTCAGGATGCAACCAAATAATCATCTAACATTTGTGTACTTATAGTACTGGGAAACCAAGTATACATCCCAACTAAAAGTAGATAAGTGTCTATATAAAAATTAACTACGCCAACTTATAGCCAGTGTTATATGGTAAACTGACTACTAAATTAAGCATTAGATAAATGAATTATCTAGATCATGTGAAGGTATTACATGGTCAAGCACTATATCAAAAAAATATTGCAGAGAAAAATCTTTAACAGATAAATTACAGAAATGCATTCTCCTACCTGGCCTCTTTGACTGATATCTGGCGGCCCTGCATAAACTGTAGTGGCAGTATGAGGAATGTGTGAGACGCTATCACAACATTATCAATCACCACTCGAATCATCCAAGACCCAGGAATCAATGGCTTTTGTAAATCAAAAATGTGTGAAATGGCCTGGATAAAAGAAACTATTATTAATTAAGAGTTGTAACAAAAACACTGAATGAAATCAAAATAACTGGCAACTGAATAATGTTGTAAGATTTCAGTTTAACAGACTGGCAGTCTCCCAAGGAAACACTTTCATTCTTTCAGTGTCTTAACAGAAGCGTGTTGACACCACAGTTCAGATGATCCTTTGAATTGCAGCATTCCCACCCCGCCTTCAGAGTGCAGTCACTGAACTTCCCATCTCCAAGACTCAAGCCCAGCTAACTGGTTTCCCTGAATCCCTTCGTAAATGTTACCTTTCTTACACTCCAACAGCACATCAAGTCATAAAAACCACTTGCCTCCACTCACTCCTATTTAACATGCTTACACAAGCCTGCTGAATTTCCAAGCCCTTAACCCTCAAAACCTCCTCTACTCCCTACCTGCAACCCTCCTAGTCATCTTATTTTTCTTCATCCTTTCCAGATGTTTAAACAACCTTTCTTCTGCCTTCTGGATAATACTTTTGGTAATACCACACCTTCTAATCCCAATTCTCTGTATACTATTCACAGCCTCCTCCTCATTGTAACATTTAAGACCCATGCTTCGTACCCACATAATGGTATTAGTATCACTATACTCTCGTACACTTCCCTTTTTCTTGCCTCCATGGAGGTGGGAAGTACAGTGGCTGCTCTCTGAAGGAGGGGTGGGGATGTCAGCATGCTTCTGGCAAGACAGTGATGGTGAAGGAGTTTCTCTCTTTCAGGTCACTCTACCTTAGTGGGTAGAGTGACCCAATGTGTTAAAAAAAAACAAAGAGAGTTATACAGATGCTCCTCGACCTATGATGGGGTTACGTTCCAATGAACTTACTGTAAGTTGAAAATATCATAAGTTGAATATGATAAATAATAAATAACTACTGTCACTGAATAAGCAAATTAACAAATAATTACTGTAACTAACTAAATGCCAGTATTGAAAAGTAAATAAATGAATAAAAGTTTATTCTATCAATAAATGTACAGTACTGAATGTACATTTATTGTACAGTGTAAAGTCGCAACATCATAAGAACATAAGAAAGAAGGAACACTGCAGCAGGCCTACTGGCCCATGCGAGGCAGGTCCAAGTCTCCAAAAGGCTTTAGCCAATGCCCCGACCCAGCCAGGTCAGGTTACATTCACTTTAGGAAGGAGCACTGCATCTGACCTAGTAGCACAAGCTAGTCGGGACCAACTCACACCCAACCGCACCCACTCATATAATTATGGCTACTGTAATTCCTATTTTTAAAGCAGGGGACAAGTCACTACCGTCAAATTACCGCCCAATAAGCCTGACGTCAATTGTAGGCAAATTACTAGAGTCAATTATAGCTGATATTATTAGTATTATTGTAGGTAGTAAGTTGGTAGACAGCAACCACCCAGGGAGGTACTACCGTCCTGCCAGGTGACTGTGAAACAGAAACCTGAAACTGTTTTACATGATGGTAGGATTGCTGGTGTCTTTTTTCTGTCTCATAAACACGCTGGATAACAGGTATATCTAGCTACTTCTACTTACACTTTAGGTCACACTACACTGGCATACACATGCATATATATACATACACACATCTAGGTTTTTCTTCTTTTTCTTAATAGCTCTTGTTCTTTTTATTTTCTCTATTGTCCATGGGGAAGTGGAAAAGAATCTTTCCTCCGTAAGCAATGGGCTAGTAACCCCTTCTCCTGTACAAATCTACTAAAAAAGAGAAGAAGAAAAACTTTATAAAACTGGGTTGTCTGAATGTGCGTGGATGTAGTGCGGATGATAAGAAAGAGATGATTGCCGATGTTATGAATGAAAAGAAGTTGGATGTCCTGGCCCTAAGCGAAACAAAGCTGAAGGGGGTAGGCGAGTTTCAGTGGGGAGAAATAAATGGGATTAAGTCAGGAGTATCTGAGAGAGTTAGAGCTAAGGAAGGGGTAGCAATAATGTTGAAGGATCAGTTATGGAAGGAGAAGAGGGAATATGAATGTGTAAATTCAAGGATTATGTGGATTAAAATAAGGGTCGGATGCGAAAAGTGGGTCATAATAAGCGTGTATGCACGTTGGACTACGTATTGGTAGATAAAAGACTGTTGAGTAGACTTCAGGATGTACATGTTTATAGAGGGGCCATAGATATAACAGATCACTTTTTAGTTATAGCTACAGTGGGAGTAAAAGGTAGATGGGATACAAGGAAAATAGAATCAGTAAGTAAGAGAGGTGAAGGTTTATAAACTAAAAGAGGAGGCAGTTAGGGTAAGATATAAACAACTATTGGAGGATAGATGGGCTAGTGAGAGTGTAGGCAATGGGGTCGAAGATGTATGGGGTAGATTTAAAAATGTAGTGTTAGAGTGTTCAGCAGAAGTTTGTGGTTACAGGCGAGTGGGTGCGGGGAAGAGGAGCGATTGGTGGAATGATGATGTAAAGAGAGTAGTAAGGGAGAAAAAGTTAGCATATGAGAGGTTTTTACAAAGTAGAAGTGATGCAAGGAGGGAAGAGTATATGGAGAGAAAAAGAGAGGTTAAAAGAGTGGTGAAGCAATGTAAAAAGAGAGCAGATGAAAGAGTGGGTGAGATGTTATCAGCAAATTTTGTTGAAAATAAGAAAAAGTTTTGGAATGAGATTAATAAGTTGAGGAAGCCTAGAGAACAAATGGATTTGACAGTTAAAAATAGGAGAGGAGAGTTATTAAATGGAGGTTAGAGGTATCGGGAAGATGGAGAGAATATTTTGAGGAGTTGTTAAATGTTGATGAAGACAGGAAGCTGTGATTTCGTGTGAGGGCAAGGAGGAATAACATCTTGTAGGAGTGTGGAAGAGCCAGTTGTGGGTGTAGCGGAAGTTCGTGAGGCAGTGGGTAGAATGAAAGGGGTAAGGCAGCTGGGATTGATGGGATAAAGATAGAAATGTTAAAAGCAGGTGGGGATATAGTTTTGGAGTGGTTGGTGCTATTATTTAATAAATGTATGGAAGAGGGTAAGGTACCTAGGGATTGGCAAAGAGCGTGTATTGTTCCTTTGCAAAAAAGGCAAAGGGGACAAAAGAGAGTGCAAAAATTATAGGGAATAAGTCTGTTGAGTGTACCTGGTAAAGTGTATGGTAGAGTTATTATTGAAAGAATTAAGAGTAAGACAGAAAGCAGGATAGCAGATGAACAAGGGGCTTTAGGAAAGGTAGGGGGTGTGTAGACCAAGTGTTTACAGTGAAACATATAGGTGAACAGTATTTGGATAAGGGTAAAGATGTTTTTGTGGCATTTATGGATTTGGAAAAGGCGTATGATAGGGTAAATAGGGGGCAATGTGGCAGATGTTGCAGGTGTATGGAATAGGAGGAAGGTTACTGAAAGCAGTGAAGAGTTTTTATGAGGATAGTGAGGCTCAGGTTAGAGTGTGTAGGAGGGAAGGGACTATTTCCCAGTAAAAGTGGGCCTTAGACAAGGATGTGTGATGTCACCGTGGTTGTTCAATATATTTATAGATGGGGTTGTAAGAGAAGTGAATGCGAGGGTCTTGGCAAGAGGTGTTGGGCTAAAAGATAAAGAAGCAAATACAAAGTGGGAGTTGTCACAGTTGCTTTTTGCTGATGACACTGTGCTTTTGGGAGATTCTGAAGAGAAGCTGCAGAGGTTGGTGGATGAATTTGGTAGGGTGTGTAAAAGAAAAATTGAAAGTGAATATAGGAAAGAGTAAGGTGATGAGGATAACAAAAAGAATAGGTGACGAAAGATTGGATATCAGATTGGAGGGAGAGAGTATGGAGGAGGTGAATGTATTCAGATATTTGGGAGTGGACATATCAGCAGATGGGTCTATGAAGGATGAGGTGAATCATAGAATTTATGAGGGAAAAGGGTGAGTGGAGCACTTGAGTCTGTGGAGACAAAGAACCTTGTCCATGGAAGTAAAGAGGGAATGTATGAAGTATAGTTATACCAACGCTCTTATATGGGTGTGAAGCATGGGTGATGAATGTTGCAACGAGGAGAAGGCTGGAGGCAGTGGAGATGTCATGTCTGAGGTCAATGTGTGTGTGAATATAATGCAGAGAATTCGGAGTTTAGAAATTAGGAGGAGGTGCGGATTACCAAAACGATTGTCCAGAGAGCTGAGAAGGGTTGTTGAGGTGGTTTGGACATGTAGAGAGAATGGAACGAGACAGAGTGATTTCGAGAGTGTATAAATCTGTAGTGGAGGGAAGGCGGGGTAGGGGTCGGCCTAGGAAAGGTTGGAGGGAGGGGGTAAAGGAAGTTTTGTGCGAGGGCTTGGACTTCCAGCAAGCATGTGTGAGCTTATTTGATAGGAGTGAATGGAGGCATATGGTTTTAATACTTGACGTGCTGTTGGAGTGTGAGCAAAGTAACATTTATGAAGGGATTCAGGGAAACCGGCAGGCCGGACTTGAGTTCTGGAGATGGGAAGTACAGTGCCGGCACTCTGAAGGAGGGGTGTTAATGTTGCAGTTTTATAACTGTAGTGTAAAGCACCCTTCTGGCAAGACAGTGATGGAGTGAATGATGATGAAAGTTTTTTCTTTTTCGGGCCACCCTGCCTTGGTGGGAATCGGCAGGATGTGTTAATAAAAATAAAAATATTAGAAGCCATCTAATAACCATAATTTCATTAATGATACTCAGCATGGATACACAGGGGTTCCTGCCTATCTAATTTATTAACCTTCTTCGTAAATTTTTGAGGCTGTTGATCGTACAGAGTTTCAGCCATATTTTATTTCAGACTTCAGTGCAAAGCTTTTGATGAGTCCGCACCAGAGACTGTTAAAGAATAGTGGCAGCTCATTGCAGCCGAAAAATGCTGTCATGGATGAGTCATGGCTCACCAATAGAAGCAGAGATGTGCACCAATGGGTTAAATCCGAATGGGACTTGTAAAAGTGGTGTTCCACAGGGATCAGTCTTAGGCAACCAAGTTGTTATTTTAATATACAGTGGACCCTCGCTATTCGAACACTCCAAAACTCACCCTTTTTATGTAAGTTATTATTGTAAGTACTTTTATAAGTGTATTTTTGGGGGTCTGAAATGCACTAATCTAATTTACATCATTCTTATGGGAATAAATTTGTTTGGTAACAGCACTTGAACAGCATTCTGGAATGAGGGTGAGTTTTGGAGTGTTCGAATAGCGAGGGTCCACTGTACTTGTTTCATTTTATCTACTGAGCACAAGAAATCACCCAATCAACTATTTCAACTACTTATTAAAGTGGTCGGAAATTGGTAATTTGGACAATTTCACACAAAGTTCAAGTATTTCAATATCAAAATAGGGTTCAAATTAAACAATGCAGGCATTTCTGGCACTAAAATAACATTTCCTCTGTTCATTAGTTATGTTTCCAGGCTTTACAAATGAATTCCATTTTTATTTTTATTCACATAAAGAATTTTTATACACATAAAGAATTTTTATTCACATAAAGAATTTTATTCACACCAAAAATAGAAGATTTACTATTATGCAATATTGTAATAATTGTATAAATAATATCAAATGCATTTGTAAACGCACATTAGACCCACCAGTTGGCGTGTATTGGGAGCATGATGTGATTTGTTTACTCCTGAACATCGGGAAAAATTAAACATTTCCTACTTTGAGCTCATTTCAAGCTATTTTGAGTACTAAAACCAATCAAAATCTGTAAATATATAGTCCATTCTATCAAGTGAGACCAGAAACCATAAATGCAACCATAAAAACTATACGAAAATACACTGCAAAGTAGCTGTTTTAATCCAAAAACACGATCGCGTTTTTCCCCATTATGCACTGTGTGCTGAAGGATTTGTTATATATGGTGCACACTTACCACATCAACCACTCTCTCATATCTAGGCCCAAATTTACTGCTCACGGCTTATCTGAGTGAGCTGAGATCACGTAGTAATAGAGCTCGGTCAGTGAACTCAGAGCTGTAGTACTATAACACTGTCAGTGAAACGGTTAAGAATAAGGCTATAATGTGTACATATTTTAGTGACATTGAGAATATTAATAGTATGTAGTTATTTCATACAGTGGAACTCGGTTTTCGCACGCTCCAGTTATCGGACGATTTGGTTTTAGAACTGTTTTTGTGCGAAATTTTGCTCCGAGATATCGGACTTTGATCAGTAATCGGACATATTAGACGCATCTGTCCACCTGGAGCGCCGCTTCTCAGTCTGCCTCTGTCACTGGTCGAGTGAGCATTACTGGCATTCCAAAACATTTCGTAATAATCCATTGTTTTTGGTGCTTGTTTATTCATTGTGTCTGTGAATTAAGCCACCATGGGCCCAAAGAAAGTTCCTAGTGCAGTCCTCCTGATAAAGAACGTAGAAACATGATAGAATTAAAGAAAGAGATTGTAGAAAATATAAAAGTGTATGTTTAGCCAAGCTTGCCAGGATGTATGGGAAGTCGAAATCAACAATTCTCCATCCTGGCAAAAGAAAGTGGAAATCAAGGAAGCTAAAGTTGTGAAAGGGGTAAATGGGCTAATGAAACAGAGATCACAAATATATGATGATGTGGAGAAGTTGTTGTTGGTCTAGATCAACGAAAAACAGTTAGTGGGAGATAGTGTTTTGGAGTCGATCATTTGTGAAATGCAAGGCAGTTGCATGCCGATCTCGTAAAGAAAATGCCTGGAATGAGTGTTGCTGTTAGTGATTTTCAGGCCAGCAGAGGCTGGTTCAGCAGATTCAAGAAGTGTAGTGGCATACACAGTGTTGTAAGGCATGGTGAGGCTGCAAGTTCAGACAAACCTGCAGCTGAAAAATTTGTGCATGAATTCAAGGGGTTCGTAGAGGCTGAAGGATTCCTCCCCAACAAGTGTTCGATTGTGAAGAAACAAGCCTCTTTTGGAAGAAAATGCCAAAGAGGACCTACATCAAGCAGGGGGAAAAAGGCACTGCCAGGACACAAGCCTATGAAAGACAGGTTAACTCTTTTGTTCTGTGCTAACGCTAGTGAGGGATTTCAAAGTGAAGCCTTTACTGGTGTATCACTCTGAAAATCCCAGTCTTCAAGAAAAACAATATCTTCAAGAGTAAATGTGTGTGATGTGGAAAGCTAATAATAAGGCATGGGTCACGAGGCAAATTTTCATAGTGGGTCCATGATGTGTTTGGCCCGAGTGTGAAAAAATACCTAATGGAAAATAAATTGCCACTCAAGTGCCTCCTGGTACTGGACAATGCTCCTGCTCATCCTCCAGACTTGGAAGACCAATTGTCTTGGGACTTCAGTTTTATAACAGTGATGTTCTTGCCTCCTAACACCACTCCTCTCATCCAGCCCATTGGCCAGCAGGTCATTTCAAACTTCAAAACTCTACACCAAAGCAATGTTTCAAAGGTGCATTGAAGTGACCTCGGACACTGAATTCACCCTAAGAGAGTTCTGGAGGGATCACTTCGATATCCTCCATTGCATAAGCCTTATAGGTAAGGCTTGGCAGGAGGTGACTTCCAGGACTTTGATCTCTGCTTGGAGAAAATTGTGGCCAGAATGTGTCCTCGACAAGGATTTTAAAGGGTTTGAGGCTGACCCTGTCGACACTCTGCCTGTTGTAGAATCTATTGTGGCATTGGGCAAGTCCATGGGGTTGAATGTGAGTGGCCAGGATGTGGAAGAGTTGGTGGAGGACCACAGGGAAGAGCTAACCACTGAAGAACTGTAACACCTTCAACTGGAACAGCAACAGACTGCAGCTGAGGAAATTGGTTCAAAGGAGGAGATAGAGAGAGGGAGAAGGTGCCTTCTTCAGTGATTAAGGAGATATGTGGAATAAGTTGCAAACTTTTGTTAAAAAATATCACCCTGACCAAACTGAAACAAGCCATATCTACAACACGTTCAGTGACAATATCTTGTCACATTTTAGGCAAATCTTAGAGACGCCAGAAACAGACCTCTCTGGACAGATTTTTGTGCGATAGGGGTCCAGTCACTCTGAAGCTGGTCCTAGTGGCATTAAAAGACAAAGAAGGGAAGTAACCCCAGATAGGGACTTCCTACCTGAAGTCTTTATGGAGGGGGATTTCCCTTCCAATCAATAACTTCAACTCTCTCTCCCCTCCTTGCCTTTTTCAATACGCCAACAAGAGTCTTCAATAAAGGTATGTAATGTTTATATTTATTTTTATTTATTTATCATTGTTTTGTGAATATATTTGGGTGCCTGGAATGGATTGTATTTACATAATTTCTTATGGGAAATATTGTTTCAGTTTTTGCACGTTTCGGTTTTAGAATGACTTGGAACGGATTAAGTTCGAAAACCAGGGTTCCACTGTATTTAGCTGGTCTTGGGATATATTAGGAAGGGAAGGTGTTTTTTAACGATAGTTTTGAAGATGCCGACTGAGACAGTGGCTTTGGAGATTTCCGGCAGAGTTCCAGATTTTGGGCCCTTTTATGTACAGTGGACCCTCTGTTTTCGTTGAAAATTCTTTCCAGAATGCTGTTTGAGTGCCGTTACTGAACGAATTTGTTCCCTTAAAAGGACAAATGTAAATTAGATTAGTCATTTCACACCCCCAAAAATACACTTATAAAAGCACTTACGAAAATATACTTACATAATTGTTCGAGTTTGGAGGTGAACGAAAACCGAGGGTCCACTGTACATTGAATTTTTACAGAGATTTAGCCAGACACGGGGTATGTCATAGAGATTTTTGTGTCTAGTATTATGTCTATGGGTCCTCTTGCAACTACCAAGAAAGTGTTTCAAGTTGGGATTATATTCAAATTTATTGTTCTGTAAATGTAGGTTCCACAATAGTAAGCATGAATGTTTTGTTTAGTGAATAGATTTAGGTCTTTGAAGAATGGGGGAGGGGTTGTCCAGCAGTGGACTGTGTAATTATTCATACTGCAGCATTTTGTTGAGTTATTATTGGCTTAAGGTGATTTGTTGTGGATTCCCAGGCACAAATAGTGTAGGGATAGATCAGCGAATAGTATAATGTAAGTAGTGCTGCTTGTGGTACATAATACCATGTCTTTGAAAGGATGCCAACTGTTTTTGATACTTTTTTTGTTATGTCTTGGATATGGGTGTTGAATTTCAAGTTGCTGTGAAGGTGTAGACCCACATATTTTCCCTCATTATGTTTAGCAATAAGAGTGTTGTTAATCATAATGTTTGGTTGAAATTACTTGCTCTGCTCCCAAACATAATGTGGAAGGTTTTTGTCAATGTTAAGTTTATTGGTAGTCATCCAGGTTGATATTTTTAGAGTTCTTCATTAACAATGTTGTTGAGTGAGATAAGATAAGGGTGGGAGATGACAAAAGATGTGTCATCAGCAAAGAGAATAGGTCTAAGTGGTTGCTATACATTTGGAATAAAAGGAATAGTAGGGGCCAAAGATGTTTCCCTGTGGTACGTCAATGTCCAGAGGTCTGGTTGAGGAGATTGTGTCCTTATTAGAGACATATTGCTGTCTGTTAGTAAGGTAAGGCCTTACAAGTGCATGGCCTCTGATACTGTAATGATCAAGTGTGTAAAGTAGGATGCTGTGGTCTACTGTATCAAAAACTTGTCTTAGATCAATAAAGAGTCCATGTGGATACTCATTTTTTTTCCAGTGCTGTATAAAGTACAGAAGACCGTCCTTTAACATGATAGTTACGTTCCTGAAACGCTGTGTTAGGTAAAATTGTGCTAGATGAACTGAAGAACTTGGAAAAATAGGGTTACATTCCTGGGAGCCTAAAAAGCTAAACAACTTTTTACACCAACAGATCTTACAAAAATAAAAGTGAATATGTAATTGTAGTTCATTATCGTGATGTATTATGTTGTTTTTACTGCTTAAGACTACAAACGTAACAAAAATAATAGTATTTCTTACCTTAAATTGTGGGTGCTGGTGTTTGTGGATGATTGTGAAGAGAGTGGAGAGTTATGCTGCGGCCCTACTGGGCTGAGGTGGATGGTAGAGGTTCTGCAACTGAAGTCGATGGTTAGTCAGTCAAGTTATTCAGTAAGTCAGTCAAGTCATTCAGTAAGTTAGTCAAGTCATTTAGTAAGTCAGTCAAATCATTCAGTAAGTCACTCACTAAGTCAGTCAAGCCATTCAGTAAGTCAGTCAAATCATTCAGTAAGTCATTCAGTAAGTCAGTCAAGTCATTCAGTAAGTCAGTCAAGTCATTCAGTAAGTCACTCAGTAAGTCAGTCAAGCCATTCAGTAAATCAGTCAAGCCATTCAGTAAGTCAGTCAAGCCATTCAGTAAGTCAGTCAAGCCATTCAGTAAGTCAAGCCATTCAGTAAGTCAATTTTCTTCGTAATTCCTAGACTTGAACGCTTAAACCTTTTCTTGTCACTTGCTGGAACACTTGTATGCTTACTGTGTGCCATGATTGCTTGGCAGATTTATCAAAATGCAATGAAAATAAGAAAATGTGTGTAAATAAACACAGTGAGCTTCCCGAGTATTGTCGTCCTACACACGTATGAACCAAACTGAAGGCTGGGAGGGTGGTGTGGGTGAGGTGGTTGGCTGAGGGTGGCGGGGATAGTAGTAAGACTCCCCACTGACTCAGTGGTGTAACCCACCGCCGCAACCGCGCGCTCAAAATTTTTTCCCCTCCGCAAACTGTGTAAAATTAATTTTACGTAGTGTTAGATAAAAATGTGCCGCAATTCTTCAATCATGCAATACCCAAATTGTGCCACATAAACTCATGCTAAATGATGGTCTATTGTAGGTCTAGCATTTTTATAATTGCATCTTATGTGCTTTTGTTTCTCCTGAAGCCAAACTGGCAGTGGTCGAGAAGGCTTTGTGATAATATAAAGGAATACAGGTTGACTATCACTAATCCGGCATCATCGGCACCTGTAGGGTGCTGGATTAGTGAATTTGCCGGATTACAGAGTGATTAAGAATAAGAAGTTTATTTTGACATGATACATGGTTGTACAAAAGTATTTAATAGTTGGGTGTACAGTAGATCGTCATTTAGCACCCTAGTTAAATTCTTGAAAATGTCGTGTTAGATAATTTCGTGTTATATAATTAAAATAACTTATGGGAAAAATAGGGTTACGTTCCTGGGAGTCCCCAAAAAGCCAAACAAGTTTTTTTTAGACCAACAGATCTTACAAAAATAAAAGTGAATATGTAATTGTAGTTCATTATCGTGATGTATTATGTTGTTTTTACTGCTTAAGACTACAATGTAACAGAAATAATAGTATTTACCTTAAATTGTGGGTTCTGGTGTTTGTGGATGATTGTGAAGAGAGTGCAGAGTTATGCTGTGGCCCTACTGGGCTGAGGTTGATAGTAGAGGTTCTGCAACTGAAGTCGATGGTTGTACTGTCTAACTTTAAGTCATTCAGTAAGTCAGTCAAGTTATTCAGTAAGTCAGTCAAGTCATTCAGTAAGTCAGTCAAGTCATTTAGTAAGTCAGTCAAATCATTCAGTAAGTCACTCAGTAAGTCAGTCAAGCCATTCAGTAAGTCAGTCAAGTCATTCAGTAAGTCCCTCAGTAAGTCAGTCAAGCCATTCAATAAGTCAGTCAAGCCATTCAGTAAGTCAGTCAAGCTATTCAGTAAGTCAGTCAAGTCATTCAGTAAGTCACTCAGTAAGTCAGTCAAGCCATTCAATAAGTCAGTCAAGCCACTCAGTAAGTCAGTCAAGCCATTCAGTAAGTCAGTCAAGCCATTCAGTAAGTCAAGCCATTCAGTAAGTCAGTCAAGTCATTCAGTAAGTCTGTCAAGTCATTCATTAAAACAGTCAAGTCATTCAGTAAGTCAGTCAAGCCATTCAGCAAGTCGATTTTCTTCGTAATTCCTAGACTTGAACGCTTAAACCTTTTCTTGTCACTTGCTGGAACACTTGTATGCTTACTGTGTGCCATGATTGCTTGGCAGATTTATCAAAATGCAATGAAAATAAGAAAATGTGTGTAAATAAACACAGCGAGCTTCCGGGTAATGTCGTCCTACACACGTATGAACCAAACTGACGGCTGGGTGGGTGGTGTGGGTGGGTGCGGGTGGCTGAGGGTGGCGGGGGATAGTAGTAAGACTCCCCCACTGACTCAGTGGTGTAACTCACCGCCGCAACCGCGCGCTCAAAATTTTTTCCCCTCCGCAAACCGTGTAAAATTAATTTTACGTAGTGTTAGATAAAAATGTGCCGCAATTCTTCAATCATGCAATACCCAAATTGTGCCACATAAACTCGTAATAAATGATCTTATGTGCTTTTGTTTCTTCTGAAACCAAACTGGCAGTGGTCGAGAATGCTTTGTGATGTTATAAAGGAATACAGGTTGACTATCACTAATCCGGCATCATCGGCACCTTTAGGTGCTGGATTAGTGAATTTGCCGGATTACAGAGTGATTAAGAATAAGAATAAGAAGTTTATTTTGACATGATACATGGTTGTACAAAAGTATTTAATAGTTGGGTGTACAGTAGATCGTCATTTAGCACCCTAGTTACGTTCTTGAAAATGTCGTGTTAGATAATTTCGTGTTATATAATTAAAATAACGTATGGGAAAAATAGGGTTACGTTCCTGGGAGTCCCCAAAAAGCCAAACAAGTTTTTTTTAGACCAACAGATCTTACAAAAATAAAAGTGAATATGTAATTGTAGTTCATTATCGTGATGTATTATGTTGTTTTTACTGCTTAAGACTACAAATGTAACAGAAATAATAGTATTTACCTTAAATTGTGGGTGCTGGTGTTTGTGGATGATTGTGAAGAGAGTGCAGAGTTATGCTGTGGCCCTACTGGGCTGAGGTGGATAGTAGAGGTTCTGGAACTGAAGTCGATGGTTGTACTGAGTGTCTAACTTTAAGTCATTCAGTAAGTCAGTCAAGTCATTCAGTAAGTCAGTCAGTCATTCAGTAAGTCAGTCAAGTCATTCAGTAAGTCAGTCAAGTCATTCAGTAAGTCAGTCAAGTCATTCAGTAAGTCAGTCAAGTCATTCAGTAAGTCAGTCAAGTCATTCAGTAAGTCAGTCAAGTCATTCAGTAAGTCAGTCAAGTCATTCAGTAAGTCAGTCAAGTCATTCAGTAAGTCAGTCAAGTCATTCAGTTAAGTCAGTCAAGTCATTCAGTAAGTCAGTGAAGCCATTCAGTAAGTCAGTCAAGTCATTCAGTAAGTCAGTCAAGTCATTCAGTAAGTCAGTCAAGTCATCATAAGTCAGTCAAGTCATTCAGTAAGTCAGTCAAGTCATTCAGTAAGTCAGTCAAGTCATTCAGTAAGTCAGTCAAGTCATTCAGTAAGTCAGTCAAGTCATTCAGTAAGTCAGTCAGTCATTCAGTAAGTCAGTCAAGTCATTCAGTAAGTCAGTCAAGTCATTCAGTAAGTCAGTCAAGTCATTCAGTAAGTCAGTCAAGTCATTCAGTAAGTCAGTCAAGTCAGTCAGTCAGTAAGTCAGTCACTCAGTCAAACTTATGTTTACATCTTTTTATGTGCACAAAGTAACACTTCATTACAGCCACGGGTTATGTCTTGTCTAATATCTTTGTTTTCTTCGTTAATTCTAAGACTTAAATGCTTATACCTTTTCTTCCCACTTTGAGCAACACTGTTATGCCTACTGTATGTCATGATTGCTTGGCAGATACAAAATATAGTAATTTAAAGATCAAAACACAATTCACTCTCTCTCATTCTTCACAAACACAGCTGACTTGTAGCAGAGGACTTTTTTTTTGACGCGTATGAAATACGTACGAATGCTGGGATGGTGGGGTCCGTGGTGGCTGGGGAAGGCCGGTGGTGTCCGCTGAACAACAACAAGGCGGCTGCTTGTGGGAATGGTTATTTGTTTTTCTTTCCCGCAAACTGTAAGTAAGTTTATTCAGGTATACAGTGGTACCTCGGTTAACGATATTTTTCATTCCAGAATGCTGTTCAAGTGCCATTACCAACGAATTTATCCCCATTAGGAATAATGTAACATAGACTAGTCCTTTTAGACCCCCCAAAAATACACTTACAAAAGCATTTAAAAATATAAACTTACATAAAAGGGTGAGTTTGGGGACCATCGTTAACCGAGGTACCACTGTACACAGATACAGTTACGAAGATTATCATACATGCAGCATATGTGTAGAAACCTAGATAACCCAAAAGTCAGTGACTTATTTCCATTGTCTGACTTTTTTTGGGTTATCCTAGGTTCTCTACATATGCTGCTATGTATGATATTCAATGTAACTGTACTCACCTAATTGTGGTTGCAAGGGTCGAGACTCAGCTCCTGGCCTCGTGTATCTGAATAAACTTACAGTTTGCGGGAAGGAAAACAAATTCCTTTTCCTCTAAGCATGAGGATTGGGCTTACACTTGAAATCACCTGATGCATTACCGCAAAGGAGCAAGGTAAGTGATCCTTTGCTGTTCATAAACATGCAAGGTTGCAGGTATGTCTTGCTACTTCTACTTACACTTAGGTCACACTACACATGCATGTACAAGCATATATACTAACCTCTCTGGGTTTTCTTCTATTTTCTTCCTAGTTCTTGTTCTTGTTTATTTCTGCTTATCTCAATGGAGAAGTGGAACAGAATTCTTCCTCCGTAAGCTATGCGTGTTGTAAGACATGCCAGGAGCAATGGGCTAGTAACCCCTTCTCCTGTATAAATTACTAAAAACAAGGAAAAGAAAAACTTTATAAAATTGGGATGTTTGAATGTGTGTGGATGTAGTGCAGACGATAAGAAAGAGAGGATTGCTAATGTTATGAATGAAAAGAAGTTGGATGTCCTAGCCCTAAGCGAAACAAAGCTGAAGGGGGTAGGAGTTTCAGTTAGGAGAAATAAATGGGATTAAGTCAGGAGTATCTGAGAGAGTTAGAGCTAAGGAACGGGTAGCAATAATGTTGAAGGATCAGTTATGGAGAGAGAAGAGAGAATATAAATGTATAAATTCAAGGATTATGTGGATTAAAATAAGGGTCGGATGTGAAAAGTGGGTCATAATAAGTGTGTATGCACCTGGAGAAGAGAGAAGTGTAGAGGAGAGAGAGAGATTTTGGGAGATGTTAAGAGAGTGTGTAGGAACTTTTGAGACAAGTGAGAAAGTAAATGTGGTAGGGGACCTAAATGCTAAAGTAGAAGAAGCGTTTAGAGGGTATGGTAGGTAAGTTTGGGGTGTCAAATGTAAATGATAATGGGGAGCATTTGATTGAACTTTGCATAGAAAGGGGTTTGGTTATAGGTAAAACATATTTTAAAAATAAGAGGATATATAAGTATACATGATATGATGTAGGGCGAAATGACAGTAGTAGTTTGTTGGACTACGTATTGGTAGATAAAAGACTGTTGGGTGGACTTCAGGATGTATATGTTTATAGAGGGGCCACAGATATATCAGATCACTTTTTAGTTGTAGCTTCAGTGAGAGTAAAAGGTAGATGGGATACAAGGAGAATGGAAACAGCAAGTAAGAGAGAAGTGAAGATTTATATACTAAAGGAGGAGGCAGTTAGGGTAAGATATAAGCAACTGTTGGAGGACAGATGGGCTAGTGAGAGTATAGGCAGTTTAAGAATATAGTGTTAGAGTGTTCAGCAGAAGTTTGTGGTTATAGGAAAGTGGGTGCCGGAGGGAAGAAGAATGATTGGTGGAATGATGATGTAAAGAGAGTAGTAAGAGAAAAAGTTAGCATGTGAGAGGTTTTTACAAAGTAGAAGTGATGCAAGGAGGGAGGAGTATATGGAGAGAAAAAGAGTGGTTAAGAGAGTGGTGAAGCAATGTAAAAAAGAGAGCAAATGAGAGGGTGGATGAGATGTTATCAACAAATTGTGTTGAAAATAAGAAAAAGTTTTGGAGTGAGATTAATAAGTTGAGAAAGCTTAGGGAAAGAATGGACTTGTTAGTTAAAAATTGGAGAGGAGAGTTATTAAATGGAGAGTTAGAGGTATCGGGAAGATGGAGGGAATATTTTGAGGAATTGTTAAATGTTGATGAAGATAGGGAAGCTGTGATTTCATGTATAGGGTAAGGAGGATTAACATCTTATAGGAGTGACAAAGAACCAGTTGTGAATGTGGGGGGAAGTGCATGGGGCAGTGAGTAGAATGAAAGGGGGTAAAGCAGCTGGGATTGATGGGATAAAGATAGAAATGTTAAAAGCAGATGGGGATATAGTTTTGGAGTGGTTAGTGTTTTTATTTAATAAATGTATGGAAGAGGGTAAGGTACCTAGGTATTGGCAGAGAGCATGCATAGTTCCTTTGTATAAAGGCAAAGGACACAAAAAAAAGTGTAAAAATTATAGGGGAATAAGTCTGTTAAGTATACCTGGTAAAGTGTATGGTAGAGATATTATTGAAAGAGTTAAGAATAAGACGGAGAGCAGGATAGCAGATGAACAAGGAGGCTTTAGGAAGGGTAGGAGGTGTGTAGGCCAAGTGTTTGCAGTGAAACATATAGGTGAACAGTATTTAGATAAGGGTAAAGAGGTATTTGTGGCATTTATGGAATTGGAAAAGGCATATGATAGGGTGGATAGGGGGCAATGTGGCAGATGTTGCAAATGTATGGAATAGGAGGTAGGTTATTGAAAGCGGTGAAAAGTTTTTATAAGGATAGTGAGGCTCAAAGTGGGAATTGTCACAGTTACTTTTTGCTGATGACACTGCTTTTGGGAGATTCTGAAGAGAAGTTGCAGAGGTTGGTAGATGAATTTGGCGGGGTATGTAAAAGAAGAAAATTGAAAGTGAATATAAGAAAGAGTAAGGTGATGAGGATAACAAAAAGATTAGGTGACAAAAGATTGGATATCAGATTGGAGGGAGAGAGTATGGAGGAGGTGAATGTATTCAGATATTTGGGAGTGGACATGTCAGCAGATGGGTCTATGAAGGATGAGGTGAATCATAGAATTGATGAGGGGAAAATTGTGAGTGGTGCACTAAGGAGTCTGTGGAGACAAAGAACTTTGTCCATGAAAGTAAAGAGGGGAATGTATGAGAGTATAGTTATACCAACACTCTTATATGGGTGTGAAGCATGGGTGATGAATATTGCAATGAGGAGAAGGCTGGAGGCAGTGGAGATGTCATGTCTGAGGTCAATGTGTGGTGTGAATATAATGCAGAGAATTTGGATTTGGAAATTAGGAGGAGGTGCAGGATTACCAAAACAATTATCCAGAGGGCTGAGGAGGGGTTATTGAGGTGGTTTGGACATGTAGAGAGAATGGAACGAAACAGAATGACTTGAAGAGTGTATAAATCTGTAGTGGAGGGAAGGCGGGGTAGGGGTCAGCCTAGGAAAGGTTGGAGGGAGGGGGTAAAAGAGGTTTTGTGTGAGAGGGGCTTGGATTTCCAGCAAGCATGCGAGAGCATATTTGATAGGAGTGAATGGAGACAAATGGTTTTTAATACTTGACGTGCTGTTGGAGTGTGAGCAAAGTAACATTTATGAAGGGATTCAGGGAAACTGGTAGGCCGGACTTGAGTCCTGGAGATGGGAAGTACAGTGTCTGCACTCTGAAGGAGGGGTGTTAATGTTGCAGTTTTATAACTGTAGTGTAAAGCACCCCTCTGGCAAGACAGTGATGGAGTGAATGATGATGAAAGTTTTTCTTTTTCGGGCCACCATGCTTTGGTGGGAATCGGCCGATGTGTTAATAAATAAAATATAATAGTGAGGCTCAGGTTAGAGTACGTAGGCGAGAGGGAGATTATTTCCCAGTAAAAGTAGGCCTTAGACAGGGATGTGTGATGTCACCATGGTTGTTCAATATACGTATTTATAGATGGAGTTGTAAGAGAAGTGAATGCTTGGGTGTTGGCAAGAGGTGTGGGGTTAAAAGATAAAGAATCTAACACAAAGTGGGAGTTGTCACAGTTGCTCTTTGCTGATAACACTTTGCTTTTGGGAGATTCTGAAGAGAAGCTGCAGAGGTTGGTTGATGAGTTTGGTAGGGTATGTAAAAGAAGGAAATTAAAAGTGAATACTATAGGAAAGAGTAAGGTGATGAGGATAACAAAAAAAATAGGTAACAGAAGATTGGATATCAGATTGGAGGGAGAGAGTATGGAGGAGGTGAATGTGTTCAGTTCAGATATTTGGGAGTGGACGTGTCAGCAGATGGGTCTATGAAGAAAGAGGTGAATCATAGAATTGACGAGGGGAAAAAGGTGAGTGGTGCACTGAGGAATCTGAGGAGACAAAGAACTTTATCCATGAAAGCAAAGAGGGGAATGTATGAAAGTATAGATATACCAATGTGCTTGTATGGGTGTGGGGCATGGGTTGTGAATTGCCTGTTTGCGAAGTGTGGCGACTTGCAAGTCTGTGACATGCAGTGATGTCCATTGTATGATATAATGTACATTGAGTGTAATGTGTGGTGACTTAAATGTGTGTGATGTGTTGTGACTTACATGTCTGTGATGAGCATGTGTGTGATGTTTGGTGACATACATGTATGAAGTGTGGTAAAATGTGTGAAGTGTGGCAGCATACGTGTGTGAAGTGTGTTGGCATACATGTATGAAGTGTGGATTACCAATAGCCCCTGCCTGCACACCAATTCCAGGCACTACTTAAAACTCACCTCACCTCCCTAAACTAACAACACAAACACTGTATACTACCGCCACCATCAACCCAAAATTTACCAAATCTTATAAATTATTTCAAAACTCAAATTGTCTCAATCTCATTATTATAATGTGCTAAAATATAATACTGTTACTACCTCTTTTGATATATATAAAACCAATGTTAAATTTGAACCATTTATATGTAACTACCTCTGTTGACATAAAATCTCATTATTATAAAGTGCTAAAATATAATACTGTAACTACCGCTGTTGATATATAACACATCAATATTCAATTCGAACCAACTATGATACATATGTCTAGTATTAAGTAGTCTGTAAGGCATTAAGTTTAGTCAGCCCGAAATGTCTCGGCATGACAGTGGTTTTCTTTGCACTTGAAAATCAATATTGAAATTACACATTGTAAACTATTTGTGGAAATAGACTCATTATAACATGTCAGTCACACATTGTAAATTTTGCAAAGAAATAAAAAAATTGAATTTGAATTTTAAGAAAGCACTGGACAGGCACCTAAAGTCAGTACCTGACCAGCCAGGCTGTCGTTCGTACGTCAGTTTGCGTACGGCCAGGCCTCGTGGTTAATCAGACCCTGATTCACACACGGTAGAAGACAAACTGGTTACATCTTAGAAGCGACATGGACGCGACCCGGCATACCTGTCGAGCGTAGTGGCATACGTGTGTACGTGTGAACGTCGTAGTGAGCATACATGTGTGAAGCGTATCACTGATGCAGTGACGTAGTGCACTGTTGAGCGTAGTGCATACATGTGTGAAGCGTAGTGGCATACATGTGAAGCTAGTGCTACATGTGTAAGCGTAGTGGCATACATGTGTGAAGCGTAGTGGCATACATGTGTGAAGCGTAGTGGCATACATGTGTGAAGCGTAGTGGCATACATGTGTGAAGCGTAGTGGCATACATGTGTGAAGCGTAGTGGCATACATGTGTGAAGCGTAGTGGCATACAGTGTGAAGCGTAGTGCACATGTGTGAAGCGTAGTGCATACATGTGTGAAGCGTAGTGGCATACATGTGTGAAGCGTAGTGCATACATGTGTGAAGCGTAGTGGCATACATGTGTGAAGCGTAGTGGCATACATGTGTGAAGCGTAGTGTCGTGTGAAGCGTAGTGACGTGTGAAGCGTAGTGACGTGTGAAGCGTAGTGACGTGTGAAGCGTAGTGACGTGTGAAGCGTAGTGACGTGTGAAGCGTAGTGACGTGTGAAGCGTAGTGACGTGTGAAGCGTAGTGACGTGTGAAGCGTAGTGACGTGTGAAGCGTAGTGACGTGTGAAGCGTAGTGACGTGTGAAGCGTAGTGACGTGTGAGCGTAGTGACGTGTGAAGCGTAGTGACGTGTGAAGCGTAGTGACGTGTGAAGCGTAGTGACGTGTGAAGCGTAGTGACGTGTGAAGCGTAGTGACGTGAAGCGTAGTGACGTGTGAAGCGTAGTGACGTGTGAAGCGTAGTGACGTGTGAAGCGTAGTGACGTGTGAACGTAGTGACGTGTGTGAAGCGTAGTGACGTGTGAGCGTAGTGACGTGAAGCGTAGTGACGTGTGAAGCGTAGTGACGTGGAAGCGTAGTGACGTGTGAAGCGTAGTGACGTGTGAAGCGTAGTGATGTGTGAAGCGTAGTGACGTGTGAAGCGTAGTGACATACATGTGTGAAGCGTAGTGACATACATGTGTGAAGCGTAGTGCATACATGTGTGAAGCGTAGTGACATACATGTGTGAAGCGTAGTGACATACATGTGTGAAGCGTAGTGACATACATGTGTGAAGCGTAGTTACATACATGTGTGAATTATTATTATAATCAAATAGAAGCGCATACATGTGTGAAGCGTAGTGACATACATGTGTGAAGCGTAGTGACATACATGTGTGAAGCGTAGTGACATACATGTGTGAAGCGTAGTGACATACATGTGTGAAGCGTAGTGGCATACATGTGTGAAGCGTAGTGACATACATGTGTGAAGCGTAGTGACATACATGTGTGAAGCGTAGTGGCATACATGTGTGAAGCGTAGTGACATACATGTGTGAAGCGTAGTGACATACATGTGTGAAGTGTGGTAACATACATACGTCAAAAGCCCTTCATTTACATCACGGGACCCACCTTGAAGGGTCCAGGTGGAAGGAAAGCAAGATATAGCGTCTGGGGAATGGGAATCATTCAAGGTCGATTCAAGGAAGGGGAAGATAAGTCCAATGCCTTAGATCAAAAACTCTTCACCACCATCAAGGCCCTTGAGGAAAATGAGGCTCCAGATGAATACACATTAGTTTCTCCATACAAACTTGAAGCTCGAGTCCTACCGCAGTGCCTTAATTTATCATTGAATTTATAATACATACCACTTTAGCATTGTTTGTAAATTTACATATACTGTTTCTCAATTCCACAGCAAGATCATTTATGTATATTATGAGCAATTATAATTATTATTAATTATAATCAAATAGAAGCGCTAAACCACAGGGGTTATTATGAGCAATAATTATGCCACGACAGCTCTAGAATACACGTGACATCCTCACCCAGAATCAGCGCCATCTATATCTATTCTGCCCGGTTTAAATTTTGCTATTTCAACTCGAATGCAATGTGCTGCAACCTTTTCAACCGACACGGTCACACTTAGCAAGCTTTCGTCAAGTTCTGTATATTAAGTCAGCTTTCTTGCTTGTTTTTCATGCATTCATGTGGCAACGGAATAGCGGTTGAGAGGCAGGAGCTCATGTTGTAAAACTATGCTGTCCTGACCTGTACTGGAAATTCCGTGGATTATAATAATATTCACGGAGAATCGTTAAACCCGTAAGAGTCATAACATAACATGAGTAGTAGTAGGTAATAAAGATTCACCCGAGGAAGGAGATAGCGTTTGGCAATCTCAAATTCTCTCTCTCAAAGAAGTGAGAGATTAGGTGTTATCGGTCTATATACTATGCATTTTTCTATTTCTTGTTATTAGTTTCCTGGCTCTTGGGTCATTGTTGTGTCTATCCTTGAAAACTAGATTTTGGGTGTTCTACCACCACCCCCTCGTCTAGGTCATTCCTATCTCTGACCACTCAGAAAGAAAGAAAGGCAATTTCTAACGCTCTCGTGGTACATTCGAGTCTAACTTCCAAATACTGTCTTACTCCCGATTACTGCCTTCCAGTCTCTCCATCTCATTTATCAAGTCCACTCAATATCTTGTACGCTGTTATCGTATTTCCCTGGGACTTATTCACTAATGTCTCCTTGTTCCGTTTTCATAGCCTTCTCTCCACTAGCCGGGGTTGAATTCCAGCAGCTATTTGTCTGATCATTCCTAATCTATCAGTCATTTAGAAGTCGTTCTCAGTCTTCACCATTTTTTCATTCGTTATTAAATAATTAAAAAAATAGAAGTATAGGACTAGCTTTTTTGGCAAGTTATGTATTAATAGTGCCGTTTACAATGCTGACCTTTGTGGGAAATAAATTGCCACGTCTGCCATCCTGATACATTCTCCCTAACCATCACTTTTTTCCATAAGTATTCTGTGATCCACCGTACCACAATTTGTTATTCGTCTGCTCTTCTCGTTTATGTATCAGTCTTTGGTGTATAAAATGATTGATTACAATCGGGGAATATGCAGGTCAATCCATCCCTCTTTTCCTGCTTTGTTCAAGCTAACAGCTTGGAGGTAATTGTGTCTTAGACACAAAATGCAGACGGAAAGAGTGGGGAGAGTAAATAAAAAATATGGGCAAAACAAATAAAAAAAAATCACCCCCAAATGGCACTAAAACAATACTAGTAGAGTTATTGATTCAGCTCTCGACCATAACAGCACTTTTTTTGTAGTAAATCGAGACAAAAGTAGAAACAAAATAAAGTTTAAATTTTATTAACAAAATTTCCAATTGCTGCTTGTGCCTTTATTAACAACTTGTCGGTATTTCCATACCATATACTATTGTCACATGGTTTTGCAAAAAGTATTACTAAGAAAACGAGTGGTGTTCCAGCTGTTGCTTGGTCCACTTAAACACCAGGAAGATAAGGGCCCCACGAAAGGTATGTTAGTACCTTAGAGGTACGAGTACGCACCTTCATAGTATCTAGTGGATGTCCCACCACCACCGTACACGCACCGGCAAATCCACCCGCCAGAAAGTCTTTGATACCGGAAACGGGTTTTTCCGGCATGGTCTCCACTATATGTTAGGTCAACACGAGATAAATATGAGCCTGGTGACTCTTATTTAGTCTGTCTCTACGCCTTAATAGATTAGCTGGCTGAGCCAGCCTGGTCACCTCCACTGACAACATACAGGTGAGAGTAGAATCTCCGGCCGGCCGCCTTAGCTTGTACAGTTGCCAGCTACCATCTTCAGTCTCACTTTCATTATTAAGATTCTCCATGTTACATTACAAATTTTCTTAATGCTACTCGTTTATTTTGAGTACATCTCCTGATAGGATTTTAAGTTACGATACAGTCTGGAAGGGCATTAACAAAATTGTAAAAAAAAAAAAAAAAAAAAAAAAAAAAAAAAGAATAAGTTGTGCACCCAAGCTTACCCCCGCAAAGTATAAGAGTTAATCAAGAATTGGACACATGTTACACCCTAATATCTAGATTTTAGAAAGCCCAATGAGAGATATAAGCGTGTCCAATTTATGTTAAACAGCATATGAGTAAGAACTAGACAAGGTTATCGCCAGGGGCAAGGCCACCGCTCCCGATTAGGACGGTATTATCTCTGACATCACTGATTATCCATGTTAGAATTACACAATACGAGTTACACTATAAATCAGTTGTCGTCGTGGATTATACCGATACCCAAACTTAACCTACGTAATTTTACCCCACAACTCACTGACTAGATACCTGTTTGAAAAAGACACGTGCAACACATGGGTATCTTTATTGTGGAGACGTTCAACCAACCAGCAGCTTTATCAACAATACTGCAGACGATGGAAGACGAAGTAAGCTAAGGTGATCAGTCCCTCAGCCTACACTGAACACCTAGAAAGGTAGTGTTACATCTAGAAAGGTGATGTTACACCTAGAAAGGTGTTCAGTCCAACAGTCTTCGTCAATTTAAAGATGCTCTTAGATGGAGACTTGTATACTAGACAGGAGGCAAAGACAACATCACAGGTAGGCGAAGCCCACTACTGGAAGTTGTTAGTTTTATTAGTTATGAAGGGACCGCTAAACCCGTTGGGGTGATACAATTCCTGGCCCAATTCAAGGGTGAGCACGGGTCCAATTCCTTTGATCACGAGCCCCTCACCAGAATAAATGAACTTCCCTTGAGGGGCTAGTGGAAGCAGGTCATGCTAAAAGGTTAGGCAAGTGTCGAGTTTTAGGAGAATTCTCTGGAGCATCTACTTTAGACTCGTTAAAACTGTTTGAACACCTTTCTAGGCTGAGGGGTTAAGTCACATATTACTTCTCCATTTCCACAGTCCCCAACAGATTTCATCAAAGCTGAAGGAATAATCACCTTAAACTGCTTCATGTCTTTCACCTTCTGCAGTATTATCCCTCTGCATTAGATTTAAGTTAGATACACATCATTATTATTATTATTTAGTGGAAACGCAAAACCCGTAGGGGTCATTCAGCACCTGAGACATGGGAAGAAATCAGGTTCGATCCAAGGAAGGGAAGGGCAAGTCCAATTCCTTGGCTCAAGGACTCCTCAAGCAACCTCCCTTGATAGAGCATAAATCACAAGATTTCATGAAGATTTTGGTGTTCAAGCAAAACATTTGGCAATAAAGGTTTCCATACTGTTTGTTTATTTTAATCAACTAATAAAAGTTTCTATACTTATTTCTTTTACTTGCCCTTTCAACCGTACAAGGAAACAAAGGGCACTTCTCGACCCCCAAATAAAAATAAAAACAAAAATAACGCTGCTACAAAACAAGTCTCCTAGCCGCCCTTCAAACAAGATAACCACCCTAAGCCCCCCCCCCCCCAGGATAGAAATTCTGGTGCCGCACCTGAGGCGAGGTCTACGACCCACTGTGACTAATGCTGCCGCGGACAGGATGAGCTACAGGAGCACAATGAAGTAGCAGCTCTGGGGGGAACAAAGCAGCACTCCACTTACACATTAAGGAGACAAATAATTAGAATAAGGATTAAATTAAACTATCGGCGTAAATAACCTAAGAGACCTGGTCGGAAACTGGCCAATAATGCCAGGAACCATTAACATATACGTAACCTGACATGGTCTCTCACACCCCTCAGTAGGTCACCGTAATTTGTTCGCCCAACAAGAACTTTTGATCGCCTTTATATATATATTTTATTTTTCATGGACAGAAGACACCCTAACTTAATATAACCTAACCCAGAAATTTTATGCAAACTGTGAATAATCTGTAATTCCTCAGATTTGAGTTAAGAGAATACGTCGAGGAAAAGGGGAATGGGGGGTCTATTCCCCACTTGCAGAGGTTCAAGCCTTCATTTCACAAAGTTACATACTACAGAAAGTAATACGAGATACACACCTCCCATGGTGGGTTCATTCAGTGCTGCATGCTACCCGTCACTGCAGCGAGGCCATTTCTTATAAGGTATCGCCTAGACACCACTTCTGACTGATGGCTATAAGTACTTGCTCTTAGTGAAGTCAGTCAGTTATAACCTGACTGGTGGCTACAAGTACCTTCTCCCAGTGCAGTTAGTCATGTCCCGATTGATTTCTATAATTTACTTTTTTCAATGAAGTCAGTCATGCCCTAACTGAAGACTACAAGAGCTTGCTTTCAATGCGGTCAGTCATGTCCTGAATGATGGCTAGTCTAGTTCCTGTGCTCTCTGCTGATTTCCTTTCAGCTGAATATGAAATGTTCAAGGTTCTACTTTAAGTGTCAAGGTTTCTACTTTAAGTGTGGTTTCCTAAGTGTAGGTTAATTGTAAGGTCATGTATTGTATACATGATGATAAATACGCACAGCCATGTGTAGAATAAGGGAAATATACACACAAACATGTATACAATGTGCAGGAGACTTGCACAAGGCTATGGGTACAAGACTAAATTAACATGATACCCGCACAAGCCATGTGTACATGAAACTCACAAAGTCGTGTGTAGCATAGGGGGAGACCCACACAAGCTTGTGTGGACATGGACACATACAAGACCATGTGTACAGTGTGAATGAGAATTACACAAGGTCATGTCTCTATGACAGACACACAAGGACATGTGCAAAAGGCGAGATTCACACAGAAGGCCATGCTGTACCTGTGACCTATTTCTAGTTTTTTCTACCCTCTTTCTCAGACTGGCTTCCTTGTTGATTACCTGGTTAACCAGGCTGTTGCTTAGATTAGGTCAGGTAAGATTCGTCAGGAAACAGGTTAAGTGTTTCCTGATGCGAATCTTTGTCATATGATGACCCGCCATTGGAGCTGTTTGTCATCTGACCGAGGCCTTCCACTGGCTTATCAGTCTACCCCTTTAAAAATTAATTATCATTTGATGAATATCTTTTATCTTTTAGTACCCTTGGGATACTTAAAATAGAAATTACTACTGTTGGTGTCTGCAGTCTGTTAACTCAGCCACAAGGCTGGTTGATCTGACAACTGGCGAAGATTGTGGTCCAGTTTCATCTTGAGAAATTTTACGCTTGTTGCCGCAATATTTCTGATATGTACTCTTGGGTCATAAATGTTGACAATGTTCTCTAATTATGACAATGGTACCCCCTGCTTTCATGGGTATATTCTACACCTCCCATATCCCCTCACTCCCAAATTGCCATGACAGTGTCCTCCATCGAAGACACTACAAGACTCCAAGCGGACATCAACCAAATCTTTAAATGGGCCGCAGAAAACAATATGAAGTTCAATGAGAAATTTCAACTACTCAGATATGGAAAACTTGAGGAAATTAAAACTTTATCAGGGTAAAAAACAAATTCTAACCACACAATAGAGCGAAAACTAATGTGAACAGATATGGAAAACTTGAGGAAATGAAAACTTTATCAGGGTATAATACAAATTCTAACCACACAATAGAGCGAAAAACTAATGTAAAAGACCTGGGAGTGATAATGTCAGAGGATCTCTCCTTCAAAGACCACAACAATGTACTACCTCATCTGCTAGAAAAATGATAATAATGATGATGATAATAATAATAATAATAATAATAATATCTATTTACTACAAGTACATGTACAAGGTATACAGGCCTAGCTGACATCAATGACATACTACTATATAGAAAGCCCCTTGTTATGCAGAGCATTTCAGGCAAATTAGGTCAGTTTTGTCCCAGGATGCAACCCACACCAGTTGACTAACACTCAGGTCCCCATTTTACTGATGGGTGAACATAGACAACCGGTGTAAGGAAACACGTTTGATGTCTCCACCCCTTCACCGGATGGATAATGAGAACCTTCAAAACTAGGGATGCCAAACCCATGATGATTCTCTTCAAACTACTTGGTCTCTCTAGGCTGGAATACTGCTGTACACTAACTTCCTCCTTCATGGCAGGCAAAATTGCTGATCTGGAGAATGTACAGAGAACTTTCACGGCACACATAAGTACGATAAAGCACCTAAATTACTGGGAGCGGTTGAAGTCCCTTGATATGTATTCCTGGAATGTAGGCAAGAAAGATACATAATATACACTTGGAAAATCCTAGAGGGATTAGTACCAAACCTGCACACGAAAATCACTCCCTATGAAAGTAAAAGACTCGGCAGGAGATGCAACATTCCTCCAATGAAAAGCAGGGGAGCCACAAGTACACTAAGAGATAACACAATAAGTGTCAGGGGCCCAAGACTACTCAACTGCCTCCCAGCATACATAAGGATTACCAATAGACCCCTGTGTCTTCAAGAAGGCGCTGGACAGACACCTAGTCAGTACCTGATTAGGTGGGCTGTGGTTCATACGTCGGTTTACATGCGGCCAGCAGTAACAGCCTGGTTGACCAGACCCTGATCCATCATGAAGCCTGGTCTCAGACCGGGCCGCGGGGGTGCTGATCCCCGAAACCCTCTCCAGGTAACCAGGTAGTGTGCAGATTTGGACTCTAATGCTGAAGTACGTACAGTGGAACTCTGGATTTTGTACGCACCGAATATCGTACGTTTCGGATTTAACGACTTTTTTGGGGCAAAATTTTGGTCTGGATTTCGTACCTCCACCTGGAAATTGTATGTATCAGAAGCGTCCGCCTGCCCCTGATGCCGCCACTCATGCATACGTGTCTCAGTCTGGCTCTGTCACTGGTCGAGTGAGCATTACTTCGCGCGTTCATCAGAAACATTTCGTAATAATCCATTGTCTTTTGTGCTTAACTATTGAGTGCGACTGCGAAATAAGCCACCAAGGGTCCAAAGAAAGTTCCTAGTGCCAGCCCTATGGTAAAGAAGGTGTGAAACACGATAGAATTCAAGAAAGAGATTGTAGAAAAATACGAAAGTGGCGTATGTTCAGCCGAGCTTGCCAGGATGTATGGGAAGTCGAAATCAACAATCTGTTCCATGCTGGCTAACGAAACAGAGATCACAAACAATTGAAGAGGAGAAGGAAGAGAGAGGGGAGAAGGTGCCTTCTTCAGTAATTAAGGACATTTGTGGAAAGTGGAATGAGGTGCAAACTTTTGTGGAAAAATATCACCCTGACCAAGCTGATACAAGCCGTATCTGCAACATGTTCAGCGATAATACCTTGTTCCATTTTAGGCAACAAGAGTCTTCAATAAAGGTAAATAATAGTGATTTAAATGTTCATTTATCCATTTCATTAGTGCTTTATATTTATTTTTCATTGTTTTCTGTATGTAAAAACTATAGTTTTTCTTTAAAAAATGTATTTTTTGTTAATATTTTTGGGTGTCTGGAACTGATTAATTGTATTTACATTATTTCTTATGGGAAATATTACTTCGTTTTCGTACGTTTCGGATTTAGACTGACCTTCTGGAACGGATTATGAAAGCTGGGGTTCACTGTACATATCTTCCATGTACAGTATGCTGTATATTAACCAGGTATTTCTCCCTCCTCCATTCTAGGGTACATTTCAGATTCTTAAGGCATTTCTAGCTGATATTTCTACTACTCTGAAATGAGCTGCGAGCACAAACTAATATACGAGATGTGAGAGCACAAGTGCAAGTGGTTTGAGTAGTACTATCATTGGCATGATTTCATTTTTGTAGATTGTCATTATCCACCCAGTTATTCTTCTGGCTTTGTTCTATTGGCCTTGTGTTTTCTAATAGGTCATCAAACATTATTCTCAAGTCTTTTCCATGTTTCTTTCATTCTACAGTCAACCCTCCGTTTTCGTGCTTAATCCATTCTAGAGGGATCGACTAAAACTGAAATCAACGAAAACTGAAGCCATTTTCCCCATAAGAAATAATGTAAATTCAATTAATCCGTTTCAGACACCCAGGAGTATTAACAAAAAATAATTTTTTAGAGATTAAATATAGATTTACATACAGAAAAGAATGACAAATAAATATAAAGCACTAATAACATGTATAAATGAACATTTAACATCACACTTACCTTTATTGGCGACTCTTGTTGGTGTATGGAAGATGGAGAGGAGAGAGGGAAGCGAGTTTAGTGTTGGGAGGCAGGACAAAATGCTTCAATTTGACACTAATATCAGCTCTACGGCTTATTTATCTATCACAATTCATCTAATATGACATAATAAACAATATTAATAAAATAGAAACATGATATATACTCTAAAATGAATAAAATATGTCATTATGTATGAGAACTGGCGGCAGTGTTATTGTTGTTGTTGGGTTTAGGGGCCACTGACCATAAGCCGTACATATACTGCTGGTGGTGGTGGTCGGCGGCGGCGGCGACAGCAGCAGCAGCAGCAGGCCGCCACCACTTCTATTCACACAATGTACATAATTTATAAATAAGAAATATTTACACTTTAATTTATAAATAAATATTTACACTTTAATTTATAAATAAGAAATATTCACACTTACATAAATAAGAAATATTTACACTTACCTTGGAGAAGATGTTGGCAGAGGGCTGCTCTGGTCTCAGTGCCCCTATATACCTCAAACAAACAATGGAGGAGTTAAGTTTCGTGTCGTCATTTTTCTATGGATTAATGGCTTAACTTACTTGCTACACTATTAACCCTTTCGGGGTCGGTGCCGTACTAGTACGTTTTACGAGCAGGGGTTGGTGCCGTACTAGTACGCGTAAATTCTAGCGGCTTCAAATTAAGCGGGAAACAGCTGGTAGGCCTAGGGATGAGAGAATGGGTCTGCGTGGTCAGTGTGCGCAGTAGGAAAAATATCGGGCACCCAGTGGTGCATTGTGGGAACACCATTTCAGTACACCTTCTCCACCATGCCTCGCAGCAAGAAACACCTTACTCCTCGGCGAATTGGGACACTTTTATTCATCAGTGACAGTTCTAACAGTGATGGGGGTGTTAGTGAAGGTGACTTTCAAGGTTTTGAGGCGGTTGTGACCGAAACTAGTGACCATAATACCGGTATAAGTGAGGAAAACCCAGACGACCCACAGCCGTCCACCTCTGGTGCTGTGGCGTCTTGTTCACGGCCAGTTGTACCAGAACGAAGGCGGAAACTCCTATTTTCTAATGTCCCAGACTCAGATGTGAGCAATGATGATGATACTGATAGTGACTATGAACTCCAAGCCCTTCGAAATAGTTCCAGTAGCGCGAGTGAAGAGGAATATTCACCAGTGAAGCGTCAGTATATACGACGGTATATGCGCTCTGGTAGTGTGCCATATGCTCTTCCAAGGGTTAGGAGTACATCCCGTGGGCGTACAACAGGAAGTGATAGTGAAAATGATGATGATAGCGTTGCAATTGGTATGAGAAATGTGCATGCAACTGGTAGTGGTGGTGGTGGTGCGGCGCGCGAGGCACCAGCAGTGGGCCATGCTGGCACCCACGCCGCTGACTCAGCTCAGTTACAACAAAAGCAACCCTCACCCACCCACCAACCCCCACAACCACAACCTCCACTTCCACAACCCCCACAACCACCTGTAAATATCCAGTACCCACCAGCAGACCGCACCTGGGATTGGCAGGAAGCTGACAATTTTATTCCCAATCCCCATCAGTTTGATGAAAGTCACAGTGGATTATGCCCATCTTGTCCACTTGGGAACAATGCCACTGAACTGGAATGTTTCCAGTTATTCTTTGACGAACCCCTGATAGACATTATTATCAGAGAAAGCAACAGATACTTCGATTACACCATGGCAAACACGATTCTTTCACCAAAATCACGTCTACACCAGTGGAAGGAGACAACTTTGGCAGAGATGTATCTTTTCTTTGCCACAATTATGCTTATGCCGCATGTTTATAAACACCGTATCAAATCATATTGGTCAACAGACAGATTGATTGCAACACCAGCTTTCAGTGATATTATACCAGTGAATCGATTTGTGCTACTTCTACGCATGTTGCATTTTTCGGACAAAACCAGGCCTGACAGATCCGACAGGTTATATAAGATTAGGAATGTGTTTCTGTATCTGAAAGAGAAGTTCAATATGTATTTTTATCCCTTCAGGAAGCTTGTTATTGACGAGTCACTGATTCTGTTCAAAGGTAGACTGTCATTCAAGCAGTATATACCAAGCAAGAGGAAACGCTTTGGTATAAAGTTGTTTGTGCTTTGTGATTGCTACAGTGGTATTGTATTGGATATTATTGTGTACACTGAAGTAATACATTGAAAGATACCAGGAAGTTACTGGGTATCTCTGGTGATGTGGTTAGAACAATGATGGAACCATATCTTGGCAAGGGGCATATATTATATACTGATAACTGGTACACAAGCCCCTCCCTCAGTGATTTTTTGCGAGTGAACTTGACAGATGTGTGCGGTACAGTGCGTGCAAATCGTAAGCATATGCCTAGGTTCAGTGCAGGCACTCGTAGAGGTGAGGTGCAGGCGTTTGCTGCCAATGATATCATGGCATTTCGGTGGCATGACAAACGAGATGTCACACTGTTGTCATCAATTCACCCTAATGAAATGGCAGAGAGTGGCAGGGTGAATAGAGAGACCGATGAACCCATTCTAAAACCTGCAGCTGTAATGGACTACACTCAATATGCGTTCAGTGGACAAATGTGACATGTAGATTGGGTTTGCTGATTGTGTTAGAAAGAGTTATAAGTGGTACATAAAACTCTTTTTTCACATTCTGGACATTTCCATGCTCAATGCTTATAATGTTTATAAGTTGAAGACCAGAAACAAACCACCATATGGCGAATTTTGTTTGTCTGTTATCAGGCAAATAATCACCAAGTACCAAGAAACACCACCTGCAATAGAAAACCGCCCACGAAATTACCAACAACTACCCTCTCGTCTGAGGCTTGGTGGTGAACACTTCCTAACAAAACTGCCTGCTACTGCTTGCAAGAAAAGGCTCAGAAGAGGTGTTATGTCTGTGCACATACAAAAGACGCCCACAGCAACGCAAAGACACTCGTTTATGTGTGTGGAATGTGAAACACCATTGTGCATGGAACCATGTTTCAGAGATTCCACAGGCTGCAGAACTTCTAGAAACATCTGCAGTGACTCAATATGTGTATATATATGATTGAACAATAGTTATAAACATAATTGTACATTGTACATTGTTGTAAATATGTTTTGTAAACAAACTAGTGATAACAAACTTTGTGGCATTATTTTATAAGAAATAGCGAGTGAATATTTGAAAACAGCACTTATATTGGTCTCACAGTCCATAAAAGTTATTTGAAAAAAAAATTAAATTTCATAAGAAAATAACTTCAAAAATAAAAAAACGATTACGCCAACCGGAAGTCGCCGATGTTGCCATCACCGGATCATTTTGGGTCAACTTGAATCCTCCATATCTCCGTTAGTATTGATCGCAAAACTTTTTGTTTAGCTATTTAGATTCAGAAAAACTATCATTTCATAAGAAAAAATAATTTTTTTTTTCCGAATATTTTTCGACCCCAGGAACACTTTCCTCAGAAGGCCTGTCGACCCCCAAAGGGTTAATGCTACACTTTATCGCTGGCTGGTTCTATAGCCTTTATCGACTCCACTTTGATACTTTGCTATGATTTCTTTCTTTAATTCTATGGTGTTCCTCACTTTCTTTACCAAAGGACTGACACTAGGAGCTTTCTTTGGGCACATGGTGGCTTATTTAGCAGTCACACAATAATCAAGGGCCAAAAACAATGGATTGTTAAGAAATGTTTTGTATGAACTTGCAGGATAATGTTCACTCAACCAGAAACAATGCAACACTGCCTGAGAATGTGCGTGGGAGGCGGGCTTTGTATGTGCGCTGGGCACTGGACAGGTTCCGTACCATGAACGAAAACGGAGCCAATCACCGAAAATGGAGGTAATATTTCCACGAAAAAGTGCCCGAAAACTGAAATCACCAAAAACGGAGATATACGAAAACAGAGGGTTGACTGTACAGTGGACCCCCGAGTTTCGGTCACCTCGGAAATCGTACAATTATGTAAGTGTAATATTGTAAGTGCTTTTGTAAGTGTATTTTTGGGGGTCTGAAATGGACTAACCTACTTGACATTATTCTTTAAGGGAGTAAATTCGTTCGGTAATGGCGCTTGAGCAGCCTTCTGGAATGAATTATGACCGAAACTTGGGGGTCCACTGTACTTGATGGTCTTCCTTTATTTTGTATGCTGTGATTTTTCTGAGCTCTTCATTCTTTCCATATTTTAAAAATTGGAATTTCTCACCACTGAACAGTGTTCTTTTTCTTTGCCCACTGGAAGATTTCAACACCATCCGTAATCTTTTTGTTTTCTGAGGCGACTTTCATGCTTATTTTGGTATTGTCTGCAAAGGATACAAAACTGTTGCTAGAGTTCTTTCTGTGTCTGCTAATGAGGATGAAAATCAGTCAAGGTACCTTGAGGTACTCACTTTTTTACTTTATCTACAGTAGATTTTGTTCTGTTTATCGTTTAGTTTTGTATCTTTTGATAGAAATCTGAATATCCATTTCCCTACTTTTCCTGTTAAAACTATTGACTTCATTTTATGTTTTATCACTCCGAGGTCACATTTGTAAAATGCCTTTGCAAAATAAGTGTACACCACCTTCCTTGCTATTCAAAACAAAGGCTAACCTTGCGGTGAAGTTAAACTATAATATTATGGTAGATTTAATAAAATCAAATACAGTGGACCCCCAGCTAATGAAAAAACTTCATTCCAGAAGCCTGCTCAAGTACAGTGGTCCCTCTGTTTTCGTGCATCTCCAAACTCGAACATTTATGTAAGTGTATTTTCATAAGTGCTGTTGCAAGTGTATTTTGGGGGTCTGAAATAGACTAACCTACGTGACATTATTTCTTAAGGAAGTAAATTCGTTCGGTAATGGCACTTGAGCAGCATTCTGGAACGAATTTTCGGCGAAAACCAAGGGACCACTGTACCATTACCGAACAATTTACTTCCTTAAGAAATAATGTCATGTAGGTTAGTCTATTTCAGACCCCAAAAATACACTTCCACAAGCACTGTACAGTGGTACCTCGACTTACGAGCAGGTCCTAACTCGAACAATTATGTAAGTGTATTTCTGCAAGTGCTTTGTAAGTGTAATTTTGGGGGACTGAAACAGATTAATCTAATTTACATTTTTCCTTATGGGAACAAATTTGTTTGGTATCGGCACTCAAACAGCCTTCTGAAAAGAATTAAGCTCGTAACTCGACGTACCACTGTACAATAATAGTTTCCACAATGTTGTGAGAGTTCCCTAAAACCAAATCAAGCATCTGATTAACATTTAAGAGCTTTTGTACCTGATGGTAGACAAGGGAGAAAAAGGTGCACTGAAAAAAAGTGATAGACTAACGGGTTGAAATTATCAAGAATCTATTACAGTGGACCCCAGTTAACGAACACCCGAAATTGTATATTACAGTGGACCCTCGAGTTTCGTAAAAACTTCGCTCCTGAAGTCTGCTCAAGCGCCATTACCAAACGAATTTACTCCCTTAAGAAAAAATGTCACGTAGGTTAGTCTATTTCAGACTCCCAAAAATACACTTCCACAAGCACTGACAATATTATACTTACATAATTGTACGATTTCCGGGGTTTACGAAACTCGGGGGTCCACTGTATGTAAGTATAATATTGTAAGTGCTTGTGAAAGTGTATTTTTGGGGGTCTGAAATAGACTAACGTACGTGACATTATTTCTTAAGGAAGTAAATTCGTTCGGTAATGGCACTTGAGTAGGCTTCTGGAATTAATTTTTTTCGTTAACCGAGGGTCCACTGTACTGGTGTAGTAAGAGATTTACCAACTAGTTGCTATTCCAGTACAATAGTTCATGAAACCTTAACACAGAAAATAGTTTACTGTGTAAAATACTTGTACACATAAATAACAAAAAAGGCACAATACCGTGACTGGAACAATACACACACAACCCGCACATATAAAAAGAGAGGAGCTTACAACGATGTTTCGGTCCGACTTGTACACATACTAACATCCACAATTTTTGTTTTTTCAACAAGTCGGCCGTCTCCCACCGAGGCAGGGTGACCCAAAAAGAAAGAAAATCCCCAAAAAGAAAATACTTTCATCATCATTCAACACTTTCACCTCACTCATACATAATCACTGTCTTTGCAGAGGTGCTCAGATATGACAGCTGAGAATAAGTCTCTCCCAACTGTCACTATCCCAGACCCCTCCTTTAAAGTGCAGGCATTGTACTTCCCATTTCCAGGACTCAAGTCCAACTAAATCAATTAACTGGTTTTTCTGAATCCCTTCACAAAATATTACCCTGCTCACACTCCAACAGCTCGTCAGGTCCCAAAAACCATTCGTCTCCATTCACTCCTATCTAACACGCTCACACATGCTTGCTGGAAGTCCAAGCCCCTCGCCCATAAAGCCTCCTTTACCCCCTTCCCCCAACCTTTTCGAGGACGACCCCTACCCCGCCTTCCTTCCCCTACAGATTTATACGCTCTCCAAGCCATCCTACTTTGATCCATTCTCTCTAAATGACCAAACCACCTCAACAACCCCTCTTCAGCCCTCTGACAAATACTTTTAGTAACTCCAATATAAAAAATATAGTATATCACACTAATAAGCACAGGATAAAAAAAATATGTATAAAACCTCAATTTAACAGACCTCAATTTGTTGGATTTCAGAAAAGACAAAATGTGATGGGTAAATTATTACTGCTACTTCACAGAGTGGCAATTAAACAATGACTCATTTTGCTTTTGCCAGTGCACATTCAGTAGTAGTCATTTGCTCTCCATTTACCCTTGATTTACAGTGTTTATATTGTAATAAAAGATAATCTTAATTTCTACAAAATATGGTTTACAATCCCCTGGTTTTATAAATAACTGGTTTTATAATACATTCTGATTAAGCATGGTCTCTAAAGACATTGTTGGGTGTCAAGAAAAAGCACATAATCTGTTAAAGAAGCCAGCAGAGCAGGTGAAGCATTTTGACAATAAAGATGCCCAACTGTTGTATGTGTGTCTTACTCAACTACATAAAGTATACTATTTAGGCACAGATGGATATCATATTTATACTCTACAGACAATCACAAAAGTGTTCAATATTTTAAAACATAATGCAAATCATACAACAATGAAATGGTAGTAAAATGAATTCCATGGTAGTTAAAATACAAGTAGGCACAATGATTGTATAATGAATTATTAAAATCTGTTAGTTCATACAATGCTAAAAAAGTAAGCTACAAGATACAGGTTGCCCTGCGGTTTGCTTTGGCGAAATCACTGTAATGTGATGTTCTATTTCCATCAATAATTCTGTGTATGAGGCATACTTCTGATTCACAAAGCTCACTGAAGATTTAACCCTTTGACTGTCGCAACCCCAAATCCTGAAGTGTCTCTCTGTCGAAAATTTTAAAAAAAAAAAAAAAAATCCTGATTGTTTTAAGCACCCAAAAAAATTTTGCGATTGGTACCCGAGATATAGAGGTGTAAAGTTGGCAGAAAATGAGCCGATATGGCAATGCCATACACGGTGAGTGGCGAATGCCGCTCACCCGGTAAAATTATATTTACTCCCATTCAAAGGTTTCTTGTATTTTCCAATATTATTTTTTCAAGTAACTTATTGGCATGTGAGATCAAGTAAGGTGCAATGTACATACATATACACTCGTTGTATGCAACACAATAACCACAAAACATTATCATTATATTGTTTACAAAACTTGTTTACACAAACAAACAAACAAAAAATTATTACTATTGTTCTATAATATACATGTATATACAAATGTACAGTCACTGGACACTTTCCTAGAACTGCTGCAGCTTGTGGAATTCTTTGAAACACGGGTTTATGCACAGTGGTATTTTACACTCCTCGCACAAAACGAGTGTCTGCGTTTTTGTGGGCGTTTTGTGGTATGTGCACAGACATAACACTTCTTCTGACCAGGCCTCAGACGAGAGGTAAGTGTTGATAATTTCAGGTGCTGGTTTATTGCAGGTGTTGTTGCTTGGTACTTGAATATTATTTGTCTGATAACTGACAAACAAAATTCACCATATTTCGGTTTGTTGTTGGTCTTCAACTTATACATATTATAAGCATTCAGCATGGAAATGTCAAGAAGATGGGAAAGAGTTTTATGTACCACTTATAACTCTTTGTGAACACAATAAAGCAAACCCAATCTGCATGACACATCTGACCACTAAGTGCATATTGAGGTTGTAGTTCATCACAGCTGTGGGTTTTTAGAATGGGTTCATTGGTCTCTCTATTCTGCCTGCCACTGTCTGCCATTTTGTTTCGGTGAACTAATGTCAACAATGTGACATCACATTTGTCATGCTACCGAAATGCCATGATGTCATTGGTAGCAAACGCCTGCACCTTACCTCTATGAGTGCCTGCGTCGAACCTAGGCATATGCTTATGATTTTCAGCATTGCCACACACATCTGCCATGTTCACTCGCAAGAAATCAATGAGTATGGGGCTTGTGTACCAGTTATCAGTAGTATATAATAATGCCCCTTACCAAGATATGGTTCTATCATTGTTTTTAACCACATCACCAGAGATACCCAATAACTTCCTGGTACAGTGGACCCCCGAGTAACGAGTACCCCATAAATCATACAATTATGTAAGTATAATATTGTAAGTGCTTTTGTAAGTGTATTTTTGGGGGTCTGAAATAGACTAACCTACTTGACATTATTTCTTAAGGAGTACATTCGTTCGGTAATGGCACTTGAGCAGGCTTCTGGAATGAATTTTGCTCGTTACTCAGGGGTCCACTGTATCTTGCAAAAGTATTACTGCCAGTGTACAATTATATCCAAAACCAGACCACTTTTGCAATCACACAATACAAATAACTTTATACCAAAGCGTTTCCTCTTGCTTAGTATACTATACTGTTTGAACGACAGTCTGCCTTTGAACAAAATCAGACTCATCAATAACAAGCTTCCTGAAGGGATAAAAAAACATGCAGCACTTTTGTTTCAGGTACATAAACACATTCCTGAACTTATATAACCTGTTGTTTCTGTCAGGCCTTGTTTTTTCTGAGAAGTGTAGCATCGTAACAGTAGCAGAAATCAATTCACTGGTATAATGTCACTTGAAAGATGGAGTTGAAATCAGGAGTCTGTCGACCAGTATGTGGTGATAGTGTGCTTATACACATGTGGCATAAGCATTATTGTGGCAAAGAACAGATACATCTCTGCCACAGTTGTGTCCTTCCACTTGTGTAGACGTGATCTTGGTGAAACAACTGTGTTTGCCATGGTGTATTCAAAATGTGTGTTACTTTGCCTGACAATAATGTCCATCAGGGGTTCATCAAAGAATAACTGAAAGCATTCCAGTTCAGTGGCACTGTTCCCAAGTGTACACAATGGCCATATCCCACTTTGTGTTTCATCAAAGTGATGGGATTGGGAACAAAATTGGCACCTTGCTGCCAATCCCAGATGCGGTCTGCTGGTGGGTACTGGATATTGACAGGTGGTTGTGGAGGTTGTGGTTGTGCAGGTTGTGGGAATGTGGGGGTGGTTGAGGGTGGGCTTTGTTGTGGCTGTGCTGAGTTAGCAGCGTGGGTACCAGTGTGGCCCGCTCCTAGTGCCACATGACGCATGCCACCGCCAACATCCACCACCTGCTGCCCCACGCACATTAGCCATCTCCATTGTCACAATATCATCATCTTCACTATCAGTTCCTGTTGTAGGGCCATAGGATATACTCCGAGATTTACTTCTTCCCTTGGAATGGCATATGGCACACTACCAGAGCGCATGCTACATTGTACATACTGCTGCTTCACTGGAATATTCCCTCACTGTAGCAACTATAACTGCTTTCAATAGCTTGGAAATCACTATCATTTTCATTGCTCACATCTGAATCCTGTACACGGGAAATAGTTTCCTCTCTCGCCCTGGTACAGGTGGAACGTGAATGAGATGGCCCAGCACCAGAGGTGGAAGGTTGTGGGTCGTCTGGGTTTTCATCACTAATTACGTTATCCTGGGCACTGCTTTCGGTCACACCTCCTCAAAACCAAGGAATTCACTTTCACTGGCACTTCCATCAGTATTAGAACTATCACTTGGGAAGATAAGACCTCCAATTCACCGGAGTAAGGTACTTCTTACCACGAGGCATGGTGAACAAGGACTACTGAAATGGTGTTCCCACAATGCACCACTGAGTCCCCAATTTTTCATGCTGCACACACCCATCACGAGACCCATTCTCTCACATGTGGGCCTACCAGCTTTCTCCTGCTTGATTTGAAGCTGCTAGAATTTTGGTGTATTAATACGTCAAAACATTGGCTTGTAAGGTGTATATATACGACATGAAACAGTCAAAGGGTTAAGGAACATGTAAGCAAGAAGCACTGAAAAATTATAAATGATAAAGGTAGCAGACAGTATAAAATACCTAAAATTAATAAAGTTTTGAAATGTTGCCAACAACCTGTGTTCAGGCTACTGCCTAAAGTTTTTGAAGGAATAGGAAAGTGAAACCAACATGATACTAGGGTGAGTAAATCTGCACACCATTGATTCATTACCTTGTAACTTGTGAGTTCATTACCTTTGTAACTTGTGAGTTCATTACCTTTGTAACTTGTGAGTTCATTACCTTTGTAACTTGTGAGTTCATTACCTTTGTAACTTGTGAGTTCATTACCTTTGTAACTTGTGAGTTCATTACCTTTGTAACTTGTGAGTTCATTACCTTTGTAACTTGTGAGTTCATTACCTTTGTAACTTGTGAGTTCATTACCTTTGTAACTTGCGAGTTCATTACCTTTGTAACTTGCGAGTTCATTACCTTTGTAACTTGCGAGTTCATTACCTTTGTAACTTGCGAGTTCATTACCTTTGTAACTTGCGAGTTCATTACCTTTGTAACTTGCGAGTTCATTACCTTTGTAACTTGCGAGTTCATTACCTTTGTAACTTGCGAGTTCATTACCTTTGTAACTTGCGAGTTCATTACCTTTGTAACTTGCGAGTTCATTACCTTTGTAACTTGCGAGTTCATTACCTTTGTAACTTGCGAGTTCATTACCTTTGTAACTTGCGAGTTCATTACCTTTGTAACTTGCGAGTTCATTACCTTTGTAACTTGCGAGTTCATTACCTTTGTAACTTGCGAGTTCATTACCTTTGTAACTTGCGAGTTCATTACCTTTGTAACTTGCGAGTTCATTACCTTTGTAACTTGCGAGTTCATTACCTTTGTAACTTGTGAGTTCATTACCTTTGTAACTTGTGAGTTCATTACCTTTGTAACTTGTGAGTTCATTACCTTTGTAACTTGTGAGTTCATTACCTTTGTAACTTGTGAGTTCATTACCTTTGTAACTTGTGAGTTCATTACCTTTGTAACTTGTGAGTTCATTACCTTTGTAACTTGTGAGTTCATTACCTTTGTAACTTGCTCAGCTATCAAAACTTTGGGGTCCAGTCCCTGGACCCATTATGTACCTCTGTAATCTTTTGACTACCGCCCACAGGATGGGTATGGGGTCATAATAAAGATATCAAACTAAACAACTCATGCAATACAGTTACCGTGTAAAGGAATAGAATTATCTAGTTATATCAAAGCAAGTTGCGATATCAACAAATACTAAGCTAATGTTAAAGAACACCCAGCTGGTGAAGCTGCAGAAATGAAGCAGAATGACTTTAGTAAAGTAAAGTAAAGTAAAGTAAATTTTATTTCATAGCAGATTACATAGGTATTGGTAGTTACAATATAAACTGAGTGCAAGAAGAGCCACTGACATGCCATGGCACTACAAGTACAATAGGCAATATGCAATTGAAGATTTGTTGAATAAGTAAGTATATTCAGCTACAGGTACACATAAATACAGTTCCATAAATAGTCATACATAGCAGAATATGTGCAGATTACCCAGGATAACCCCAAAAAATGTCAAAGTGACTTATTTCCACTGGGGTCCTTGATACTTGTGTCCCAGGCTTTATTAATATTGTAACACTACGTATAGTTAAATATATAACAATAATCAATGTCTGATTTACATTACAAAACATGTTCATGTGTTTTAATTAGCATGCCCAATGAGATGCATGTTAGAGAATATCTTTGAACACTGAGTGCTTAACCTGTATGTAGACATAATCTGCAAGAATTGTAATAATCATTTCCTGTACACTATTATCAATGTTACAAAGTAGTCAATGTGCAATTGTGAACTTGTTGCACATGAAATCTTAGTTCAAAACTTAATTTGTAACAAATGAATTTATAATGTAGTATGCATATGATATGTTTGTTGTATTATTATAGCTATTTTATTATTTTTGTGTGATTTCCAAAATGAAATATACCAGCATTTGTGTCAATACTAAACACACTGTTTGGACCTGTATTACCTACAAAATTTATAGTAGAATGTAAACTTGATCTCACACACACACACATGTAGGCAGACATACAGTCAAACACTGTAACTTACTGTACATTATTTCCACTGGGGATAGCATCATACAATGTAGGTTTGAATTAATATTTGTATCAAATGTAAACTCACATTTATAAAACCAAAATCATAATGTAACTTGCATACTTATAAATAAGTTAATATTGAGTTCTGAGGGTTAAGTTTTCATTAATGTAAATTCCCCAATATTAATTGGGCATATGAGGAAAAACTTTTTTGTAAATGCAACTTAATCTAAGCTAGAATTTACCTCTAGGTAAATTCTTATCTCTCTTATATAGATAAGAGAGATAAGATTTTATTAGGATTTTTAACCCGAAGGGTTAGCCACCAAGGATAACCCAAGAAAGTCAGTGTGCCATCGAGGACTGTCTTATTTCCAATGTGGCCCTTTAATCTTGTCCCCCAGGATGCGACCCACAACAGTCAACTAACACTCGGGTACCTACTTATTGCTAGGTGAACAGGGGCAGCAGGTGTAAGGAAACATGCCCAAAACCCTTCACTTGTGCCGGGGATCAAACCACTGACACTCAGTGTGAGGCGAGTACGTTGCCAACCGAGCAGCTCATAAATTACAGCTATGATCAAAACCGTGACCCTAAACTAAATAAAAACCAGCATCATCGGTGTTACATTTACCTTGATAGTATCTAGAGGATGTCCAGCAGCCACCAGGCACATCCCTCCAAACCCCCCTGCTAAGAAGTCCTTGGCTGGGCTGACGGCAGGCATCCTAACCTGGCTAGGCAGATTCACCTAGAATGAACCCCCTCACTAATAAACCTGGCTAGATAAGACACTACTAGGTATCTTTACCTAGCTAGCTAGACACAGCTGATCCTCTCACAACAACTCTCCCGGCTCTACCGTGTTACCAGGTCCCCGCAGCAGCCGACTCCTCTTATATAACCTTAGCGACTATTATAAATCATCCTTACAAGGTGGTGCCACGAGGCTAGCCAAGAGCTCTTGATCAAAGGAATTGGAGCTTAGATTCTTGTAATAAAAGGTTCATGCACGGGGTACAGGTTATATGCTGGCTGCTCGCCAGCTTGGCAACACAATATACAGTTGGTCCCTACAATACACGATGATAATAAAATAATAATAATTATAATAATAATAATAATAATAATAATAATAATAATAATTTTCTAACAAACAAACAAACAAACAAATTTTATTTCATTGCAGGTTACATGGGTATTGGAAGTTACAATGTAAATTGAGTGCAAGGAGAGCCACTGACATGCCATGGCATTAGGGGCAGCTCTAGTTCTACAAGTACATGTACAAGGTATACAGGCCTAACCGCTTGTTATGCAGAGCATCTCGGGCAAATTAGATTATAGTAAGTAAGTTTATTTAGGTATACACAAATACATTTACATAGATTATCATACATAGCAGCATATGTGTAGAAAACCTAGGATAACCCAAAAAGTCAGACAGTGACTTATTTCCATTGGGGTCCTGTTAGTACCTTAATATTATACACTGTAGGAGATATATGTTATTATATTATAAAGGATATACGTATACTAGGAATAAGGTAAAAAGAGTTATTTACATTTACATGTATGTTAGCTAAAAAAATAAAAAAAATAATTCTCCTCCCTTTCTGTCGCTACATTCATTAGGTACCTTTTGGCTCTCTTCTTGAACTGGCTCATGCTATGACTGCCTTTGACATGTGCAGGCAGTCTGTTCCATTCCTTTATTGCTGTACAATAAAAGGTGTTTGAAGCCTGCCCACTGACTGTGGGTACTACAAAGTTGTGCTCTCTCTCCCTAGTATTATGACTGCTTTGGTTCCCAGCCTTGACAAAATTGGCAGCAACATATTCTGGACACTGTTTGTGAGCAATTTTATAAACTTGATTTAACTTAAGTTGTTTTACTGTCTTCAATCTTCAGCATATCCAATTGTTATAATTCTTCCTGGCCTACATGTGCTTTTGGTCCCAGGTCCAGGATGAATCTTATCATTTTGTTCTGGGTGATTTGCAGTTTATCTTTCAGTTTTTTTGTCAAGGCAGAGAACCATGAAGAGCAAGCGTAGTCAATATGACATTGTATAAGGGCTAGACATAGGGTCCTGTGAGCCTCAGTAGGTAGACACTGTGCTTGTCTGTAGAGGAACTTCAGTCTGGCATTCGCTTTCTTTACTACACTGTTCCCTATCAATTCTCCTGACATGCATGGGTCAAAGGGGATTCCCAGATATTTTACTGAGGAAACTAAAGTGATGGATTCCCCATTACACCGGACATTAAAATTATTTATCCTCATATCAGATATTGACAGGGATATAAGCCACAGTGCTGTGTCTTCCTTTGCAGATGACACCCGAATCTGTATGACAGTGTCCACCGTTGAAGACACTGCAAGACTTCAAGCAGACATAAACCAAATCTTTAAATGGGCTGCAGAAAACAATATGAAGTTCAATGATGAGAAATTTCAATTACTCAGATACGGAAAACGTGAAGAAATTAAAATATCTTCGGAGTACAAAACTAATTCCAACCACACAATAGAGCGAAAAACTAATGTCAAAGACCTGGGAGTGATCATGTCAGAGGATCTCACCTTCAAGGACCATAACAAAGTAGCAATTGCATCTGCTCGAAAAAACACAGGATGGATAATGAGAACCTTCAAAACCAGGGATGCCAAGCCCATGTTGACACTTTACAGATCGCTTGTTCTATCTAGGCTAGAATATTGCTGCACACTAACGGCACCTTTCAAGGCGGGTGAAATTGCTGACCTTGAAAATGTGCAGAGAACCTTCACCGCACGCATAAGTGCGATAAACCACCTCAACTACTGGGAACGCTTGAAGTTCCTAAACCTGTACTCTCTAGAACGCTGGCGGGAGAGATACATTATTATATACACATGGAAAATTCTCGAGGGCTTAGTACCAAACTTGCACACAAAAATCACTCCCTACGAAAGCAAAAGACTCGGCAGGCGATGTAACATCCCCCCAATGAAGAGCAGGGGTGCCACTAGCACGTTGAGGGACAACACAATAAGTGTCAGGGGCCCAAGATTGTTCAACTGCCTCCCAGCATACATCAGGGGGATTACCAACAAACCCCTGGCTGTCTTCAAGCAGGCACTGGACAGGCACCTAAAGTCGGTACCTGACCAGCCGGGCTGTGGTTCGTACGTTGGACTGCGTGCGGCCAGCAGTAACAGCCTGGTTGATCAGGCTCTGGTCCAACATGAGGCCTGGTCACGGACCGGGCCGCAGGGGCGTTGACCCCTGGAATTCTCTCCAGGTAGACTCCAGGTAGTTTATATTTCGTGCCAAAGAGTATGGCTTCTGTTTTCCCGAGGTGTAATGATAATTTGTTGTCTACTAACCATTTGCTGCAGGACTCCAGTTCCAGTGTTAATACATTAGTTATATCTTGTGGGTCTTTACCTGACACTAACAGAACACTTGTTATCCGCATATAGTAGGAGTTTGCACTTGACACTGATGGGCATGTCATTTACATAACACAGGAATAATAAGGGACCAGAATACTACCTTGGGGAACTCCACATGCTATCGGCAGTGGTTCTGATTCCGTTTTGTTGATTTTGACAATTTGTTTCCTGTTGCTAAGATAGGACTTAAACCAGTCTGTGGAACCTATGCCGATAGCTTGAAGTTTCTTACATAATATATTGTGGTTGACAGTATCGAAGGCCTTTTGCAAGTCTAAAGTTACCATTCCTATGAGGTTCCCTATAGACATTTCAGTTCTCATGTAATCCATCAGATTAATTAGGGAGGTGTCGGTTGAGTAAGATCTCCTAAAGCCTGATTGGTAACTATGAAGAATGTTGTTGTCACTAAGATACTTAACTACTTGACAGTACACCGCCCTCTCTAGAATTTTGGATATTACACTGAGTATACTAACAGGCCTATAGTTGCTGACATCAGACCTACTATTTTTCTTGAAGATAGGAGTAACTCTGGCTTCCTTGAACCCCTCTGGCACTGTATTAGTGGTGATGGACAAATTTATTATGTGAGCAATGGGGATTGCCAGTTCAGAGGCACCATCTTTTAGGAACTTAGACGGGATGTTATCTGGGCCGGTGCTCATAGTTGGGTTTAACCTGCTTAGTTCTTTTTGCACGAAGTCGTGAGATACACTTACTAGTTGACAACTGTTTGGATTTACTCCTTTATTGGTATAGTATGTTTTAAATTTATCAGAGTCTGTGTTAAAGGTATTTGATGCAGCTGGTAGCATACTTACTAGTGTTGATGCGACAGTTGTGTAGTATGAATTAAAACAATTTGCCACTTTAGTTGTTTCGTGGCATACCTCGTTATCGACATTTAGTACCATGTTAGATCTATCTACGGGTTTATGGCTATACCCCAACTGTTTGAGTTGTTGCCAGAGCTTTCTGGGGTTATTCTTGTACTCTTCGATTTTTTGAGCAATAGTGCCTTGCTTTTGCGCCTTTTATAAGCCTCTGCACTCTGTTCCTCACCCTTTGGAATTCATTTAGTGCTGCAATATCCTGTCTGTTTGCCTTAAATCTTTTCATCAACTGGTCTCTGAATTTCATATTATCTAATATCTCAGTAGTCATCCAGGGTTCAGTTCTTCGTTTAATCCTAACCTCTTTAACTGGTGCAATATTATCAAGGATGGCAGTGAACATTGTTTTGAATTTTTCCCAGGCATCATTTACGTCCGTGCAACTTGTTATCACTGACCAGTCACAATTGTGTAGCATATTTACCAGTGTTTCTTTACTGTAGTTTCTAGTTAACCTAACTTTTATTGTCTTGTGTAGGCCTATCCGTTCCCTAGTGATTTTCCTGGTACAGTAAATGATGAAATGATCACTAAGGCCTGTGGTAATGACCCCTGACTGACTAATGTTCTCAGAGCGGTTACAAAGTATGTGGTCAATTAGGGTGACTGAGAACTGTGTGATCCGGGTTGGTGTATTAATTAGTTGAGTGTAACTATTTAAATCCAGAATTTGCTTATATCTTTTACATAGCCCGTTATTTTGCTGTTGAAAACAGATATTGAAGTCTCCCAGTATTACTGTCTCGTCATTGTTATCAAGTCCTGACAAGACTCTCGAAAAGTCCTCTAAGAACTGGTCATGGGTGGGATGGCGATAACTAGTTCCTACTAAGATGGGTTTGGTCTTGGGAAGCAACACGTCAAACCATAGAATCTCCAGTTTATTGTCATTTAAATCAGATCTTGGATTATAGGCTAAGTCGTTCCTTATGTAGGCACATACCCCACCACCTTTTATATTCCTATCTAAGCGTTTCACATTGTAACCTTCTATTTTGACCTCGTCGTCAGTCACCGTATCATCCAACCAGGATTCCGAGATGGATATAACTGCCACTCTAGTTCTGTTAGCTAGAATCCTAATCTCTGCCAATTTTGGAAGAAGTGATCTTGCGTTGACATGAGTAAAGTGAAGGCCTGTTGTTATAAAACAATCATAATCATCAATAAATGGCAAGGGGTCATTAGCATTAAAAATCGGTAAATCAATGTCATCATTGCTAAAAGGTAACTGTGCCAAAGTGCATTTATTACAAACAAAATGAAATCTGGCACCATTACTGTGGGGAATTGTGGGAGATAAGTCTATCTGGGACACCGCCACTAGCAATAAACAAACTCCCAGGGAGATGACCGACTCGTATAATTTTACCGCAGTCATTCCCTTTAAGGTATGTGAGAACTTTACCCGCTCCTGGCCGCACCCAAGGGGTACCTACGATATTCTCACGTTAACCCACTGCACTCTGGACCAGTATAAATAAATCTGAGTAGATAAGATTAAAAATTTATGTTATGTTAAATTTAAGTGGACTGTATAGGTTATTAAACAACTGATCAAACAGAAGGAGAGGTAGAGAACACACAATTAAGTGAACATGACCATCACTCACCTAATTAACAGCATCATAGTGGTGCATTGTAGATCGTTGACCTAGCTAAAGTACATCTACTGTGCGTAACAATATCATTGGCCAACAATAAAGACGACAGTATGGTACTTAGCTTTAGATGAGGGAGTCGTTCCGTTGTTGACGTCCTCCTGCGATCTGATTCGATCGCGATGGTAATAGTTGTCCCGCGAGTCAAGGAAGGTTAATTTCCGTGAACTCTTATACGCCCACGAGACCGGGCGTTAGTTAACATGTGGTTGGTCGGGGTAGCGATTCAGACCTTCTCACTAATCCGACCTTTTGTACTGTTTATATGTATAATTTTACATATTACGTATATCCTGGCTTAATGCCCCACTAGTTTATACACATTCACAGTCTCGATACTTGGATTTCGAGTAGATAACTTGCGATATGTTAGTTCATTTCATCCGCATTCAATATGGCGGTCGGGGTATGGCGTACCCGCGCTAGCCTCGCTCGGTACAATCACTCCCTATTTATTAACAACTCTGTTTCACTATATTCACCATTTCACAATATTCATCGAATATATTTCAGTCTCTTCTAAGACGAAAGCTCCCCAGCATCAGGGGTTACGACTTTATCCTGCCGTATGGTCACTTCACTCAGTTCAAATAGGCCTATGACCGCATCACTCGCCGGCGGCACACCTTATTTCACAATTATTGTCCTATTACTGGACCTCCTGGACCGATTGTCCCACTTTATATTCACCGCGTCACTGGATATTCCTCCACATTACGAAAGGAGGTAATTAAATCCGATTTGGCGGGCGGAGTCTCCAAATTCGACAGGCCATCCCATCACCTGACATCGGGTCGGTAGGCTCGCTGTTCACTCTCCTGTCCCCTCTACCCAGCTTCCCTGCCCACTTGACGAGGCATCTCGCGCATGCGTGTTAATTCGTTGGTTCTTTTCAGTTAATGTTAAGCCAACAGCAACACATTAATGATATCTATTCATATTGGAAAGTTTATCAATTACAACTTTCGGAAAATACCAATATTTTCCACAATTACCATAATTGAACACACATCCATTATGCACCCACCCCTTACATATGGCACATACGGTAAGTTTACTGTTCTTCTTTCGCACCTTAGTACAGTGTATACATATGTCTGGTGGTGTCTGAGATATTGAGAATGGTTCTATTGTCTGTGCATTACATATAGAGTTAAGGTTATCATTACTAGCTACTAGACCATCATTATCACCATGACGTATCTGTCTGTTTTGCATCTGTACCATAGATTGAGGTCCTAGATTAGTATGAATATCACCACTTAATAGCGCCACTATAAAAGCTGTGCGCCATTGTTTTGGTTTGAGTCTACCTGGAGTCTACCTGGAGAGAATTCCAGGGGTCAACGCCCCCGCGGCCCGGTCCGTGACCAGGCCTCTTGTTGGACCAGAGCCTGATCAACCAGGCTGTTACTGCTGGCCGCACGCAGTCCAACGTACGAACCACAGCCCGATAGTGGCACTTACGTTTCTGGTAGGATGGCCAATGTTGGGCTTTCACTTTCCAGGGAGCTATCACCTCATTCACCTTTTCCAGACTCCATGACTGATTTCCTTCTTCAGAGAAATGCAAAATAATGATAAATATCATTATGGCAGCCTGAACCCCTCTTATGCCAGAACAATAATAAATTTTTTTAACTAGGCATAAGAATTAACAACTGGGCGTCTACACTGCAAACTGAATTTTTTGCAATCCTAATGGCACTAAAGCTAACCTATGACACTGAGTTTGACTCAATCATCATTACTGATTCTATGTCATCAATGAAGGCTCTTGACTCATATAATGACTCTAACAGCATGCTCATTGGAGAAGCCAGGTATAGATACTCAAAATCCGGGACAAAGGAATTAATGTACAATTGCTATGGATTCCATCACACATTGGATTAC